>JAODFX010050536.1:0-10131 GCA_027580035.1 Dorylogaster longipes | reverse complement strand
TAATATAAGCTACAATCTGGTATAAATGACATAGGCGAATGAATACTCGATGTGCTTTATTTAACAAATCCAGTTGAGAAGTCAGTTTATTCAAATATCCGCACATTATTCGATTGTACGCGCAGTAATAACATTTTAAACATACCAAATATGAGTCAATGTCTAGGATTCCTTGATAGAAGAGCACAAACCGAAAGCGTATAATTATATTAAGATGAAAATATAAAAAAATGAACAGTAACAACCCCTAATCCATAATCACTTTTCACGCTGAAGGGTTTCAATTTATCGATTTTACTTCAATTAATGCTTTAAATGAACTCTGACGCATTGTAGTATATTGACGCCAGTCAGAATAAAACTCTCGACACGAAATGCAAAAAAAAAAACTATTTCCGCGCGAATTACATTTTGGCTTTTATTTACATATATACTAGCATTGTCGCTCTACTTGTAGCAAGTTATGTGCACTAGTTTGTCGCGTCTGCTGTCACCGCAATTGGTTCGCCGCAAACCGAGTTTGCAACGAAAGAGGTCCTACTCACTATTCGTCACTTCGTCCATTCATCACAATAATGCATGGAATACTTAATGCATTAATTAACGCGACGAACAGGGCCTACTATAATGAAAATATTATTAGGAAACATCCTGATAATTTAAAGCAGGTTACCGAACACTACAATAAACGTTTTTCCATGCAAGGCAAGCTTTCACATATAGTGAGTGATGAGCTAGTCATGAAATGTTTTTATGGCACAATAAAATACATTTCGATTTTTTGGCTAACAACTGTATTATGTAGTATTATGTTATTATCAAAGATTAGCATTAACTCGTTAATCCATTAATCGATAATTATCGAAGGGAACAATCTGCTTAACGGATTAACTTTAAAGTTAACTTCGTAAAAATGTTAGCTTCCGTTAAATTAAACTTTAGTAACTTTAGTCCTAATCTAACGGTCGGCAACGTAAATGTTAACGGTTCACTTGCGTTAATTTTTTTTGAGTTTATGTTTCTAACTAATAACAAAGTTAATTTAAGTAACTAATTAGCAATTAACGAAGTTAACTTTTGGCCTTGCTACAACCCGATAGTACTCTCCGAAGACTAGACGGTGCACATTTCGCAATAAATTTGCCAAAATTGGAAGTATGAGTAGTCCTATTCATTGTTATGGATGTGGTGAATACTAAGAAAGGTTGTTACTGTCAGGGTAGAGTTATACATTCAAAGGTATATTAAAAGAATAGCCAAACAACATAACCCATATGCTGGTAGTTTATAGTTATATAACCAATTTTCTACCTAGGCATTCTATGTTGACTATTGTTTTGTTTGCAATGCAAATCAATTAAAATCCTTATGGTGTTTATTGTTCTTATCTTAAATTGATTCAATGTATTTATCGCTGCGTTCTGCATTACTGTTTCATGAAGGGTCAGCAACCAGCTGAGGATGAAAACACGCCTCAGAAGCGAGTTGATAAGATCTTCGATCAGATGGATAAAAATCACGATGATCGACTAACCTTGGAGGAATTTCGTGAAGGCAGTAAAGCGGATCCACGCATCGTGCAAGCGCTTACCCTTGGAGGAGAATAGCATAAGGACGAAGGCATTCAGCCCGAAAACCTTTGACAATATGCAGATGAGATGCACTCATAGACAACTACTCATAGATTCGCCGACAAGATCAGCAGACAAATGGAATAGCCCTACTTCAAAACCAAATTTGAGCAGATTACCATCAAAGGAAGGTCATCATGTCGACTGATATTATTTAATCAACTGATCAGCTTACTGTGTTTAACCTGCATAATAAATAATACTATATAACCCTGCATACATTTTATGTAAATGTATTTTAATCTATACACTTTCTCAAATAACTTTGTACTATAAAAATTGAGGACCTTTGCACTTCACTCTGTATTTTACAAAAACTTTCCCACCTCCACCATTTGAGTCATATAATGAAGAATATTTTGGGAATTTTAACATAAAAATTTGAGAACCACGACTTGAAATGTTACAAGTTTTACTTTATCATTCACGTAATATAGAGTGTAAAATTTACAATTATTTTAAAACTTTTTTGATCCATACTAATTATATACCTGAAGAATTAATAACTTCTATATAGATAACTAAACAGTCTTGCACACATAAATTATATGATTGATATAAATTACGTGAATTTTCACGTAAAAATGACGGTACTATTAACTAACATTTGGAAACCACTAGAAAATTGGAAAACATGAAATATTAGATTATCTTTCAATATAAGTTTTTGTCAATGAAAGCAACATATTTTTGATATCATTCACGTTTTAATATTAAGTGTAAAATCCGCATTGTTTTCAAACATTGCTAAACTTCTTTACATATATAAATAAAGAACTAATAACTTCGATATGCATAACTAACGATACAATGAATAATCTTTTGAACAAGCTATGCATAACATATATATATAATTGGTGTAATGACGTAAACCGATTTTAAACTCTTCTCAAATCAATTTCAGAATTAATTCTTATTCCATACCATAGATATAACTGGAATTTACATATTCTATTTTAATGAACTATGCATGAATGTTTACAATTTTCAAGTACATTACTAATTACACCTTCCATTAGTATATTTAAAGCCGGTATGGTTAAAGCTAATCAAGTTGCCAAAATTGAAGCAAATGAAATTTGGACAATAAGAACATGAGTACACATAACATGGATTATGCTGAAATGAGAACGGTCACGCACTTTTTTCAATTAAGAATTTCTTTTGCTTCTCTAACTCAACAGATGCTTTTTGAACTCTGAATACTATAGAATTGCAATCAATTTCTATTCTGCTATGCATGCACAATCTACCGACAATCATAATTTTGCTCTTTAGTTTGTTTTTCTGATTTGCAATAAAATATTATAATTAATGTACGCCTCAGGCTCTTAATACACTTCTAACATAAAGTAACATCGAAATAATTATGTTAAACCATTCGCATATAGTAAACACATGTATATGTATTTAATAATATTAAAATCACATATAAAATATCTAACAAATAATTTGGAATCTTAAAAAATCTACTTAAGCCAGTGCAAATATATGAGATTGTTTTTTTTCGTACTTGTATGAGGAAATTATATAAAATGTACTTTCATTAACTACTAATTCTTAAGTGATGAAATTGCAATTGAAAATACATAATTAAATTGTGAAACATTGCAAACTAAAAATTAATGTGTTTTCCGTTTTATGTACTAATTTTAAAATTAAATTCAAATGTCGATATTATGCGATGCATTGGAAAATTATGTATGTTAAAAACACCTGCACTATAATTACAATACTGTATATAATCAAACTAAAATTGGGTACTTGAATCGGAGTTGTTTCATATCTTGTCAACATTGAAATCATAAATTACACTATGATAAGAAATATACACCCTTGTTTATTAAAGTAAAGCAAGAAACAAGAAAACGCCAAAGGCAAACCGTTTCTTTTATGTTACTCTCTGTTTTCTCTTATTTAGTTTTTACTCATGCAGCTGTCTAGAGATGCTACAGGTGTATAATTTCTGTTTAAACCCTGTCTATAAAAGTAAAATATCTGTTAATATGTCCGCTTCAATCTTCGTCAAGCTTAGAAACTAGCCTAATTAGCAATGCCTAGTAAAAAATAAGCATTGCATATTATAGTAACTGTGTTTAAGTAAAGCCTTCTGATAACAACAATAGCAAAAATATTTATAAATTAAATATTTTTAAAATGTACAATCGCCTGATTCGAAACTTACCGTCGCCTTAGCTTACGTAAAACGCGAAAGCATCAAATTTTATGGCGAAATGGATGAGATTTGTTTTATATAAAGTAACACATTACTGTTACGATGCTGATGCATAATGTAAAGCAACAATGCTAATAGCAATTTGTTTAGTTAAGAACTTTCTGTGATAATTACAATCATTATAAAACGCAATAATGAAAATGCTGTGTCTTGTATTGGCATAAACCATTTTAAATGTATATAGCGACCGAATTTGAAAGTTCTATTATTAAAGGAATAACACAAAGTAATGCATAATTAATTCCATTTAGAATTTTAATGTGACCCTCGAAGTATGGTGATTCAATAAAAAGTCGACATTTGTTTGGTTAATTGTTTTAACAAAATCCTAAATTATTTTCTGAAGTGGTATTTGACGTAGAGCAAAACTTGCTAGTTGATAAAGGAGATTAGAGAGTTTTTATTATTATTTGGAACTTATTTCTTTGTGAATTATGTTAATAAGGTATTTGATTACTTTGTTTTAAAATATAAGTGCTCCCATATTTCCTGTTACTTCTGAGTTCTAAGTTTCAGATCTATGGTTTGTACTAGGCTGGCAATTTTATCCGTATATTCGGATAATTCTTTTATTTCAGCCGGAAAAAAAGAGGGATAGGTACATAGTCTTATCCGGATACTATTCATCTATCTGGATACTAACGGATAGAAACGGATGGAAATGGATAGTTGGATAAGATGAAAACAGATGGAGGGATATTCGTCTCGATTTGTTTCTATACGTGTATCTCGATCCGAATAACAATAAGTATCCGGATTATCCGGATATTCGGATAAATATTGGAATGGATAGCGAGAAACCCAGATTGCCATTTTTTTCCAGCACTAAGCGCGCACGATCTAAAAAATCATTGAATACAGTGTTTGAATCTGCTTCTCACATTGATAAGTCAAGTGGTGTGATGTTTGACCGCAACTTGAGGAAATTTAAATGCCAGTTCAACTTCGTAGAATACCTCGAGGACAACTATACGAGTAACAAAACGTGACAGTGCAACGAAATTTGTGTGCGGACAACATATAAACCAATTTTATGCAGAGATTTATGTTTAACTGGAACTTACGGAGTGACGGTGCAAACGGCCCTAAGTGACATAATGGCTGAAATCGCTGCCTGGTCATCAGGAAGTCCAAGAATCACTCTCGTCGGGTACGTGGAGCGGGTCCACGAAAAAGAACGAGTCAATAAAAAGGACGACGAAAAACCAACGATATATTTGGGAAGAAATGACGCTTTCCATTCTTTGCATTGGATTTGAACTTAAAATTCGACCAAGCACTCGGACTCCATTAATATAGAAACTTTATTTGTACTTACTTACTTTAATTCATCCGGCCCATTAAAAAATTCCGCATGTATTTATTTATTCCGTGATACGATTTTCTTTTCTTCAATTTCGAAGTGCAATAAGCTCCTGTTGAAATTCAATTTACTAAAAGAAAAGTTTCACCTCAACTAATTGAATGCTTCCTACGATGCTTTGAACCACTTTGAACTATGCTCAAAAGTACCAAATTTTATTTGGTTTGATATAAACTTGTTCAAGAACTCTTACATTAATGATTTACATGAAAAATAAACATCAATCACAAATTACCGAGGAAAATCTGCATAGTAAGGATTGCTACAAATGAGTTAGATAAAATAAATATTCAAGATTACCCATGTTAAATTTAAATTTAATCTATTTTAAGCAAAACTTATCAGCTAGACTTTTTTCCTTGATAGGAGAGGAGGTTCATCAGCTAGAATCTCTGAAGTTGACTTTAATATAGTATACATACTTAAGATTCAATTAAAAATGATAATATAATATTTTATGTAATATACAGTAAGACCCCGCTAAACCCTGTTTCGGTTTAGCGCTCTTTTATTTCAACCAGGGAATTTCACGAAATCGCTCGCAGCAGGTTTCAATTACATATCCGAAAGAGGGTATTTGTGTTTCTTGTTTGGGGCGGTATTGTACAGACATATTTTTATTATTGGAAACATTTGTTGACATTATTGTAAGTAGGTATTAATTTACATATTTAATACTATATTACAGTGTCAAATATTTTGATCTTTAGTTTTTACTATGGGTGATAATGTAGTGATAGTGTAGTAAGCATGATAAGAAACTTATTCAAAACATTACAATAGGAGTAGATTAGGAGCTAGACGATAGTTCATTAACTGCGACAAACCCCCACACTTAGAATTTAAGGTTCATTATAACATGTACAATATAATAGAGCGGCGACAAGTCGAATGAAGGATGATTATTAGATTGTCATTGAAGGAGACGTAATTGTAAGAGTCGGGAGAGTAGTCGAGTAGAGTCAGAGAAGTCAAATTAAAGAGATTGAACGGACAAGGTGTTTGTAACTTAAGTGACCTTCGCTTCCTTATCCTGACCACGGCGAAGAAATCCTAGCCTAGTCGCGCTTCATCTCGATAGACTTCATGGTGATCTACAAGGACGAGACGACGCCATCAACACCGCTACCGACGCTGAGTAAGAGGGTTTCCAACCAACAACTCCAAGAAAGAACGGCCACAACACTAGCACCCCGAAACTTCTGAGTAGTTAATCAACGCTAGCTGTCAATCTTTACTGTTTATGATTGAGTACTTTCTTGGTGTTTTCATGCTGGTGCAGCCCACTTTTTTTTGCTTTTTGCACTCATTGTACCCCTATCGCCCCGCTTCTTACCTAAGATGCACTCCACATCCCAATCTCCTTACAGAAGGAGATCCGGTTATCTGCGTTAGTGCTTCAGCTGCGCGAGGTCGGGTTCTGCTGCCCCCAAACACCTCTGACTATGAGTGCTAAGCGCCTTGCAAGCGCTCAGTACGTGTCTGCACAACTCGGTAATGCTCTTCTCGAGTTTGTGCATATAACATATCAGTCCACATAAGAGGACTAAAGTTCCGGATCAGCTGAGACAACGAAATTGAGCAATTCATATTTAAGATATCGTGCTTGCCGTTTACATACGATTTTTTTCCTTTCGCAGGGGCACTCCCCTATCTTTACTCGCTTCTTACGCATCCACACCTCAGCCGTCTCTCTGGATGTGGGTAGCGTCTTGTCTTTGACCTTATTCCGCATCTCCTCGCCTATAACCTTCCACTACATTCCTAATATGTAATTTCACTTTTCATCGCTGATACTGCAATAAACGCAGCGTAGGAGTCGTAGACGTTTCTTTGTTTAACTAGAGGCAATGTATGAAAATGCTTTCGCTCAGTGAACAAAACCCGATAAAACGAAGAAGAATGTCGTCAAATCTCTCAAATCTGTGTGTAGGCCGACTTTGTATGGCTGTCTTTATTTCAATTTCTTGTTTCAAAAATATTAATTTGTAACTCTGGCTGTTGTTACGAAATTAACAATTTCAAGCATATAGAGCTGGAAAATTGCCCAACATTTAAAATTACTTTACTGGCATAACAATGTACTGGAATACCCTGTGTTGGTTTCCATGTTTTCCGTTAACGACTTTCCATGACGATCTCGTTTGCAACAATGAGACGACCATTTCTTCGTAAAAGTCACAAAGTGTGTCCTTTTACACACACCATGCGTTTTAGTAATAACATGTACATATCGTGAAAATCGGTAGCTTGTAATGATTTGTTTGGGACAGTTAAAGTAGGGTTAGTAAGGATGTGTTGCCTAATGGAAAATATACAAGGATACTTTATGAATAGTACTTCCAACCAATCGGTGTGCATGCTTGGTAAAGCGCTAAGAAACTGTACGCGAATTATGCTGCAAACAATACGTGCTGCACCTCCGAACTGTAAGGCATTTCAAATATAATTCGCATTTTTTCGTTTACGTTCGTAACAAGCATTGTGCCAGAATAGTTATTACTTTCTTTCGTGCGAACAGAGCTATTGAAAGATAATGGATGAACTGAATGCAAAGCTTAGAACCGGTTAACAGGTGAAAATGAATTGTATGGGTGTGGATGTTCAACCATTTCGACGCACGGCCAAAATGGTATGTACAATTTACAATTTGCAAACGTCGCAAACATGCTTTCGAAACAATAGGCACACCCGTAGTTCAAATATAATCAATCATACGCTATTCATGCTCGAAACAATAATAATTGAATAACTTTTTCTTCATAGTATTACGTAGCATATCGAATAAGTTATGAATTAATACTTTAATACTCAGATCTTAGCCCAAGTAGATATTTTGGTATAAGTGAAAAATTACCAAATCAGAATAGCATTGCAAAAGTATAAGTGATCAAGGAAAACGAGTGGGAACACCAAAAGCCATTCCGGATAACCTTTTTTATATACGAAAGCGTTACGGCACGGAATATTGAAAATATTCAATATAAATACTTAATTCTCAGTATTTTGTACTTCTTTTCGAAGATAAATATTAAATAAAATATTGTTTGCTTAATCTTACGTCTATACTTTACCGACTTACGCCAGTGTGAGACGGTCTTTCATCTGGAATATTTTGCATTTACTACAGTCTGCCAAATGCAGCATGTGATATGGCCCGCCTGCGGGTTACATTTCGCCGTTACAATGCTAATTTTCCGGATTATTCAACTACAGATGCTCAATATTCTTGATTACACGATTAGTACATGTAATCTATTTGAATAAAGACGACACAATTACTCTTCCGACACTGGGATTTGAACCCGTGACTCGTAGTTAGCAACTGAGATGCTTAACCACTAAGCCAACGTGTCGGTGTAATAAAATATTAATACAGTTAAAAAAAAACAGTTTCAACTCCAATAAATATTTTATTATTATATCATAAGCCCAACTGGTTTCCACAACTACTTTTCGTCATCTTCATGGATAAGCAAATCCGAATTTAGAATTTCAATAGTTAAATTTAAAATTTTGAAAAATATGGAATTAAAAGAAATGTTTTGAATTAATATTTAAAAAAAATGAATTGACAATCTAGTTCAAAAATTTGTGCACTAGTGTATCAATTCAATTTTTTTCAAAGCATTTCCTTTGAATATATTTCTCAAGATTTTTAATTTGGGCTTATGATATTATATTAAAATATTTATTTATATAAAATATATATTTGTAATCTAATATTTAATTTAATATTTATTTCCAAAAAGGAATACTAAATACTGTTTTCAATCAGTATTTATATTTATTTATTTTTAGGATTTTAAATGGATTTCTGCGAACTTACTTTTAGAAATATATTGTTTTATGTTAACAGTTATACATAATAAGTATCCTTGTCCATCATCTCAAACATCCTACTTCCCTTCTTCCTTCTTGCTTAGTTCTGATTACGTCGTGTCGCCAATTACGTTATTGCAACACCCGCCAAGAACAATGGTGATTGAAACAACAATGACATTGACCAGCATACGGCACAATGCCTCGATGGTGTGCACACACCTACAGCAGTTCTTCACACGCATTACAGCAAAATGTCGTTGCTAATTAACGCCATGATGGACGGAATACAAATCAGTTGAAGAAGATTTTCTTGTAATCTTACAAGAATACGTACATTCGTTCCTCGTTTCGTTGCCTTTGTGTTTTTCTCGATCATTTTCGCATTTTCGGCAACAACAGGAGGCAAAAACAGCACGAGCGCCAGTGGATTCGTACCGTGTGATCATGGCAACCGGCGCAAATGTTGTTTCCACAAACGAGTCATGCGATCATTCTTCTTCTCATCGCTGTAAACGTTCTTGAAGGAGCTAGTTGAAGGCGCTACGAGGTTATGGCGATGCGTATGGCATCAAACGGCTACTCGTCTTTCCAGGGAAAGTTTGCCATGCGTGAATGTCTCGCGCTAATTAAACTTCGTTACAAGATTCGTATTCGCCGTGGGTAGATTAGAATGTCGTTCCTCAACGAAAATGAGAACGTCGCGACGTAAAAATGTGCGCCGTAAATGGCGCTGCAGATCGTAACCGTAAAACGACGCCGATTGTTTCAGATGGAAAACCCGAGTTTGTTGAACGTGGAGCTCGGAATGCTAGGATATGTACACATATGCTTTTGCATCTGCGCCCGCCGCGTCGACTTTTTCTCGCGGAGCTGTTTCATACTCCACGGTCATCGCCCTGATTATTGCTCGGATGAAGTGAATCCAAGCAAAAATGTGAGAACACAGCAGTGGCGTAACTACACATACCGGGCCCCACTGCATTGCGTATTCTTGCTATTTAAGGTAAATGTCCCAGTCTTTCGTCATGCTAAGCCAATTTTCGCAATAGAAAGTCGGATATAGAGCTTATCAAATC
>JAODFX010050314.1:0-10140 GCA_027580035.1 Dorylogaster longipes | reverse complement strand
ATGGGAAAAGCAGCCCTAGAGAGCAAGAGAGAGAGAGAGAAGACGCGCGCAGCGCAAGAAAATCGAATTGCGGACGCGAAGCAAGCGAAGCGAGACGGCGCCGAGAAGAGCGCTGCACTCGCTGCTGCTGCTCGGCGCACTGTTTACCGAAGCGAATTTCGAGATGATGATGATGATGATGAAAAAGAAGAAAAAACGCGCACAAACCGAAGCGGCGAGTAAGTAAGCACGCCGAAACGTTGCGCTTCGTTGCGCACGCGCACAACGCCACCTAACCTCGAATCAATAAACAACATGCTAGATTTTCTTAGTGTGTGTGTGTGTGTGTGCGCGCGCGCGCATCTCAAGAGACACTGCATAAATTAACAGGAAAATGCAAGGGAAACCACCGTTTGGAAATTTTTGACTGTTTTCCCACACATGCTGTATGTACAGGGTGATCAATAATGATTGAGACTAGCTGCTTTCGATCGTGCATTGGTGATCGTAATCGTGTTCACGTTGACAAAAGTTTGACCAATGAGGGTAACGATGAATGCAATAATGCGTCACTCTCATTGGTCGAACTTTTGACAACATTAATAATTCCTCAATAAAACTATATTCAAGTCGCAAATTCCTGTTTTCTGAAGATCGCAAACACATTATACGCTGAAACAATTTTGCTTCCAAATCTGTATTCATCGCAATGTAAACTATGTAATCATTGTAACTTGAGCAAAATTGTTTATTCACTTAAAATACGAAGAAACGTTATTTAAAAAAAACTGCTGGCTTTTCAAGAAATAAAATTGCAGTGAAATTATATGCATTAAGCAATTTGAAATAACAGAAGGACATTTGGATAGTCTTATGTTTTTATTTAATTAGTTCCGAATTCGAAGAAGAAGTCATAACGCAAAGTGAGGATATGCAGATATGAAACTCGAAACGAACGCAAGATGGCAGCAGGCAAGCAGGAGGGGAAACAGTAACGAATTTCGAATTGTGGCAAATGCTGCTGCTAGGGGAAAAAGAAGAAGGAGGAGCAGGAGGTAGAAAAGACAAGGCGGATGAAAAATGAATCAAGCATAATGGACGAGCGTAAAAAATGGATCGCGACGCCGAACGGCAAAGCGCACCGCACCGCACCGCGCCCCGCTGCGTGCGCAATCCAACATGGCAGCACACTACTCCTCCCCTCCCTCCTACCCGCAGACCGTCTTCGTTGCGCTTTGGCACGCGATTCGACTGCATCATTAGTTCCTTCTCGTTTTGTTGTTTCTCTCTCCCCCCTCGCTCACTGCACAATGCTTCTTTTGCATTCCGCCACACAACACGCTCGATTGTTTTTTACACCTCCACCATCATCCCATTTTGCTTTGCTTAATTGTCTTCGCCTTCTTCACGCTCCACGCTAGGAGGGGAGCAGCACCGAGCAGCTCCAAGTAGTTGTGTTTTACAGAAACCTTTTAGCATCTCGAAATTTTTCGCATTGTTACGATAGCTTAAACTAGGTTAATTTCATTCACTCGTTAATTCGTCAATCGTTCATTAACAAAATTAACCATCTGCTTAACGGATAGACTTTTAAGTTAAACTCGAAAAATGTTAACGCTTATGTTAACTTTAATTCGTTTCATTAGTCGAGTGGTTCGCAAACGACATATTAACGATAAATCTGCATTAAATGTTCGAGAATTTAATTTGTTTACTTTTACCGAAGTTCACTATGATTATTATTGTTATGTTAAAAACTTGAAAGGAGAACAGCTAATGTGACTTAAGCTACCAAATTTTTGTAAACATTTGGCTTAAAGTGCAATTTCATGAACGCATGCTGAGGATCTAAGAAGAAAACACCTGCTTTTTTTTTTGCATGCCGATTGTGGTGGACAGGAACACCAGACGGCGACCACAACGCCAAAGGGTTGTCGCGCAGGTAGAGCCAGAGCTAGGCGGTGTAAGTAAGTTGGTCGCGAGGGCGCGCAGCGATTTCACGCTCGCCGCCGCCGCCGCCGCCACCGCAACGTGACAAATGACCTGTTGGCAGGCGAGTGGACGTGCGCAATGAATGACAAATGGCTGTTGCGACAGAACGCAGCGGCACGGCACGACGAGACGAGATGGACCACCACCACCGTGTTATCACCGAAAAAGATTGTAAGCCGTCCCGCAGGGAGACACGGGCGGACCGCTTAAGCGGACACCGACGCGCGCGCGCGGCCCACTTAAGCGGACCAACGTTGACTACTCACCATCGTGCTGGCGAAGTAAGTTGGAGGAAGCAAATTGCGCCGCAAGATTACTATCGCATTATCTTTGCGAATGGATGATCACACACGCCATCCACCCATCACCTTCCTTATCAACCGCACTCGGCACAGAGGCAACGACGCTACTGCCTGCAAATGCGACTTAAGCACGCTTAACCGCGAGATGCTGCGCACTGCGTCGCGGCCGCAATCAGCGCGCCGATAAGAAGCACGATGATAGCGGCGGGCGGCGGAGGCGGCGCACATTCGTGGCCTTGACTTTTTCCACGCGCTTCTCGCATGCAACGCATGCACCTGTTACGATCGCAATTGCGCTTGCAAGAAAATGTGCAGCGAAACACGCGTGTGCAGTACTCGTGGCGACATCGCGCGGCGGCCTCCTCAATCACTAGATGCGCGTGCGCTTGCAAGCTTCGCCGCCAGATGGCCGCAGCGCCAGTCGGCTTCGAATTTCGGATGCGAAACAACAAACTCGCGAACGAAATGCGTTTCATTTCACTTTTATTGGCTGCTTGCCGTTTTGCAACTTGTGCCAACTTCTGAGCGTGCCTCTCTCTCTCTCTCTCGCAGCCAAAAACGAAAGTGATTGATTAAGTGCGCAATTAAATAGCGATGCGATATTTCGCAGCGAATGCTTTGACACGCTGCCACCTTTATTTTTACCTTTCTAATCGCGATTATTCATTGCGCATTAACGTCGGCTTTACGATTTATTTCGAGACGCGCGCAAATATTGTGCATCCATTTGCAACTTGACAATCTAACAAAGAATAAATCTAAATTAATGTAGTATGAGTAAAGAAAGAGTTTGCAGACGAATGAGAACCACATGTCACATGCGCAAATAATGCACATCCAAAATGGGATTTAGGACAAGGATGCGCATTGGAAGAAATCTTTTCTCGGCGAAAAAAAAATGACCACGGCCTGTAATTGACGAGTGTAAACATCGGCATTAAGGCAAAAAAGCTTGCTGGCTTTTAAGGTGCGCTACGATGCTGCAGTGAGTAATTGAGGTTAGCGACATGAACGTGCCTCATTCGGCGCAAACAAAGCAAAACGAAAAGGCAACCAAGCCTTATTCATCTAATGCCAAACAAAACTTTTCGCCCCAAACTCGCAAGAACGGCTTCATATCTTCGCGTCGACGACAGATGTCGCAATCGGGCACAAACAAAAACGAAAAAAAGTGACGATCGCGAAACACAACATGCGACCGAAATAGCAGCGGCGCAGCCTCGACGGCTCGCGCGTGCGCTTTCTTTGTCCACGTTTCGCGGCACGCAATTAACGCCGGCGACACGTTGGCACGCACGCACGCAACGCTTTTCCTTGCAAGGACGCGTCGCGAGAGACAATCGACAACGCGCCCCCCGCATCGCAAACATGTCGCAATGCTGCAATCACGCGCAATGCACCTCTCGCACCTGCACGCAATTGCAATTGCCTATTTATAGCCGCGTCGCGCAGCATCACAACAAGCAATTGGAAATTGACCTCTCCACCACATCAACTTCCACGAATTGATGCAAACACAAACAGCTGCACTTTCCCAGCAAAACAGCATTAATAATGCAATCAATGTGTTGCTTGGGGACCAATCAATACAACTGCTTACCTCCTGCGTAAGCTGAATATTCTCAATGCCATTTGACTCATTGTCCTCGCCTGAGGATAAGCCAGCATCGCCAGCAGGAACAGCAGCAGGTGGCTGCTGCTGCTCGGTGAGCACCTCAGACAGATTGCCTGCTTCACCCTGGATGTGCTCGAGCAGATAGGTGGTGATGCTGCGCTCGTGCACGTCGTCGGCGTAGCGACCCAGCGCGTGCAGGTCGTCGAAGAGCTCCTGCTCGTAGTGCTGCAGCAGCTCCAACGGCGAGTCGACGAGGGCCTTCGGGTGGAGGTGGCGGCCACGCAGCAGAAGGTGCGCGCCGCCACCGCCACGCCAGCCGAGCGTGCCGTTGGCGACGTCGAGCTCGAGGTGCTCGTGGTGGTGCTGGCGATGCTGCAGGCCGCCGTCGGCGTCGGGCGGATGCGAACGCAGCAGGCTGAGCAGAAGCGCCAGCTGCAGCAGCTCGTCGCGGTAGACCTTCTTCAGACTAATCATCCTCCTCCTTCTGCTCTAGCTCCTCTACCTCGTCGTCGCCGGCACTTGGTTAACCAAGAAATGGTCGCTGGCGGCGTAGTGGCTTGCCGTGATCACTGCGGCGTCGCATCGTCGTCAGCGTTAGCACCACATCGTTGACTGGAGAGAGTTCTTCGCTCGAGTTTTTCGCGCACGGGGAAAACTTCTCGGAAAAATCGCTTAATCACCCAGGCGAAGAACAAATGCGAAACGCAGGTAAACAACGTGGCGCTGTCGTCGTTCTCCAGATGACAAATGACAACTTTGTGATTGGCTCGCGAACTTACGATCTTATTTGAATTTTAGTGCTCACTATTTCATTCCGTTTCACTCGATTCACGCGTTGAAAGTCAAACGTTAACAATATTTTAAAAGCTTTGCGCCCTATCTGCTAAACTGCTACAATCAACACAGCTTTCTTTGATTGAAGGTTTACCACCGTAAGTTGATGTTCGCGTATAAATAAAAATAATACGACTGAGCGGAGTGAAGATTCGTATTCGAATGAACATGCTTGACTGCTTGAACAAACAAGACGCTCCTCGGTAGGGTTCGCCGATTATCGCGCATCGTCGGCGAGCGTCAAACAAATGGCGAACGATTCGAATTCGTACAAGTTTTAAGCAAGTTTACGCTGTTTGTTATTCCTTATTTCTTCGACAAATACGAACAAATTTTAGGCGCATTTTACACGGAGAATTAGTGCTTAAAATAACCATTAATAGAATCGCAGACCTTCAAGTTCTTATCTACTTTGTAAAAGTTCTTTAGTCAGACTTTGCACTGTTTTAAAGACAACCAGCAACCAGAGATGATTGTCAGGGTGAATTTGGATGAGTACGTTCATGATAAGCATAAACACTCACCTCGCAAAAACGCGTGGTTGCGAGATGTCGAAGATCTTCTTGCTGTTGCTTCGCCAGTTTGCGACGCTTCTTCGTCTGCTTAATCTTGGGCATTGCGTTCGCAGTTTGCCATTCACAATGCAGCACGAAACGCGTTAACTATTGCGAGCAGTCGAAAGGCGTTTGCCGACGTCATGCGCACGTCGCGACCGCATTATCATTGCGATTCGCATGCGACGCGCTATTGACGATTATGCGTATTTAATTCCCTACTTGAATCGCTGTTCGATATGCGTTGACCCCGTCGGCTTGACACCGAAATTAACATACAAACGCGACCAACACCAACGGTCACATCGATTGATGATCATCATAATATAACTTGAATAGTATTGATCGTACTAATCACATATTTTCCGGTGGAATGGTTCCTCTATCGATAAGAAGCAAAGAAACTTCATTGCTATATTTGATTTGAACAATGAAACATTGCAAGTTACTTTTCGTATCGCCTGAATGCTTCTATAAGTTCGAGTTGGATAAAAACGTAGGGAAATTCGGCTCGATACGAACAAGATGGCTTTGACGATAGAATTTACCATTCAGTCCAAAAGGTTCCTCTTCCTTTGTTTGCAGATAGAATAGTCCTCTTGCACTGCCAAACAAGTACATCTTGTAATCATCATAAGCCCATTAAGGAAGTACGAACCTATGTGGAGTATAGAATCCCATTGGTACAAGATTCACCCTCGAACAGTTGAGAAGATTGTACTCCTTCCACTGCGTGCATGCTCTAGCTAGGTACTGAGGTAATTGCACATTCAGCGACTCCACAAAGTAGTCCACTGACTTAAGATGGCTGCAGGAGACTGCAAGTGGAGATTGAACTCATTCTGCGTAGCAAGAGCAACAGCAAACTGCAATCACCTGCGAGGATGATATTGTTGCAGCCCGGCTGCGGTGCAAGCCCATCGTTGGGGTAGAAGTCCGCATGCCCGATGGGCTTCACCACGCCGAACGAGCCCATCGCCGAGTGGATCACGTCCACGAAGTGCGCGTCGCCTTTGTCCAGCGACATGGAGCTGTTCTTCCGGTCGAAGAACTCAAACAGCGGTCCAGCCGGATCCAAACCTGCAGGAAAGAACAGGCTAGAAAGCGCGGCCTGAAGGCGAGGTGGTGGAGTGCGTTGTGTTGCACCTGTGATGCGGCCGATGCGTCCGGCGACGCTGTCGCCCGCGACGCCGGCGATCTGCGCGCCCAAACTGTGCCCGACGAGGTGCACGCGCCGCAGATCGTAGCCGACGCGCTCCAGGTGCGTGATGAACGCGCCGAGCTGCTGGCCGGCGTGGTAGGTGTTCGTCACGGCCGTCATGTACAGCTGGCGCGCGGCGCGATGCCAGTCGACGACGAGCACGTTCGCGTCCAGGTGCTGCACCAGCGCTGCAAGTGCACACGCTGATGTCAACCAGGTACACACAAGCTGCAAGCAAGCACAAGCTGGAAAGCACTCTATGATGGCTGTTTACATGATCATAGCATATAGCCTAAGGTCAATCGCAACTTCAAACAAGAATGCATGATAATTCCTATGGCAATTCTATTCGAACAAGCTGGAAAGTACTCTACGATTACTGTTTAGATGATCATAGCATATAGCCTAAGGTCAATCACAACTTCAAACAAGATCGAATGATAATTCTTATGGCAATTCTATTCAAACAAGCTGAAAAGCACTCTACGATTACTGTTTACATGATCATAGCTTATAGCATAAAGTTAATCACAACTTGGAACAAGAATTATTAATCAATGCATAACTAGCTTTGCAAAAGTATCAACTTCGTTGATTATCAACGAAGTTTTCATTAGCGCCGGTGATTATGCACACCTGAACGTAGACCAACAATGACTCGACGATTTCGATTATCCGTGAAGCCGTGGATTA
Organism: Dorylogaster longipes; assembly: GCA_027580035.1. NCBI lineage: Eukaryota > Metazoa > Arthropoda > Insecta > Coleoptera > Staphylinidae > Dorylogaster > Dorylogaster longipes. Next base: position 2,970 of record JAODFX010050314.1, on the reverse strand, counting down.
CCATCACCGTCGGCAATGCGAAATTGAATCCGGACCGGCGTAAACCGCATGCGTCGTTGGTGAACAGTTGCATTTCCTTGCCATGCCTACAAGTCGCGCATTATACTTGCACGTAGACACTTTTGAGCGTAGCGAAAGGAACTCACTTCGGATACAAGTAGTACCTGACCTCTTGGTGCATGGACTCGTGGAGGTTTGGCTCGGTGCGCGTGGCAAAGTGCAGCAGGCCCCACGCCTGCGAAGAGAGCTTGTCCAGCAGCTCGTAGACGTCGCATTCGCAGAGCGGCGCTGGAAGCAAACGAACCGAGTTGCAGCACGTTGCAAGCGTGCCGATTCACGCCAACTTACGGACGACGAGCAACCAGCACCAGCAACCGAGAAGAAGTCGTCGCATGCCGGCGATATTCTGCACAGCGCACCGCACACTCAATAAGCACGACTTCGTGTGCCGTTTGCCATCACCGATGGAACGATATCTGCGTGGGCCGAACACCTTTAATTGCGCACCGATTTAATAACTTTATTGAACAATAAATAGTTTGAAACGCCAAGTGAATATTTAATTGGATTACCTTCTCTTCTCCTCGTTATCATATATTTTTTATGAACTGCTCAGCTCATTGGGACTGTTTCCAATGTAGATATTGCAAACAAGCAAACAATTTGTGCTTTTTACATGTGAAATAATCATCTAGAAAGTGTTTCGATAACAAGAATCTCCTCATTTGAAGAGCTGTAATGTAATTGTTTGAAAACTCTATGTGAAGGCCTTCGAGTAAATGCACAACCAAATAGTCATGCTCTGATAGAACAATTGAGTTCAGAAATGCCATTGCAATCAGAAATAGATCCCCTTTCATCATCTCCCGATTCTTTCTGCTTGTTTCAAAATACTTAATATACTTAAATGCTATGCAAACACTTTCCACACAGTCCTGATCAATCTGGTCAATATCACGTGCAACATACAAATAGCAATCAAGCAGTCTTCTATGAATCGAAGCCACATCAGTTTCATCACTTTTCCCATTAGATAAAGTCATCTTTGTGCAAAGAATCGTCAGAAAAGCCAATAAGATTGGCTTCTTATGTAGTGTGTCAGTGACAGTTGCAGTTAGAAGTTGCATACCACTGTTTGCACTCACTGCCAACTTGTCTGTTCGATCTAAGCAGTAGATAATTGTCTTAAGACTGATTGTAGAGTTCTCCAACTTCACTTTGCCTTCATTTGCATGCATGAGCACAGTGTAAATATACAGTGGTAGAAATCGTTTCGTAAACACATCAAGTTCATGCCGAGATGTAAAGAACTCAAAGAAGAATTCAAATGTGGTGATTTTCTCGTAGATAGTCGACGTTGAGCATGTAATGCACTTGAGACCTTCTTCAAAAGTGAGCTCCTTTAAGGCAAACAGACGCAGTGCTCTGCATGGGCGAACACGAATCTTTCCTGCGCATTCTGGTGTTAAGCAGTGCAGCCATGCTCTGCACTTATTCTTCTTCCTAACCAATCTTTCCAACAACTTATACTGCACATGCAAATGATTTAAGCATACTTTTTTACTATACATTGTGTGCACAAGTTGTATTTGATGCTCAACATCATCCACAGCAATAAGGTTCGACCATACCTTTATTGCACAGTCCAGCACAAAACCACATAATTGTTCTTTCTTTGAAGTTAAAAAGTAGTTCCACAAGAGCTGCTTAACTTGCTCTGTGGGAGAATCTGCCTCATCGAAAGGAGATGCCCCACTGGTACGTTCCAAGAGCAACAGCAGTAAGATAACCTTTTGCTTGCAATTCTGTGTACAAGCATTAAATGCAGCCTTGAACTGTATGAAGATTTCTGGGAACGTATGCAGCAAGCAATTCAGAGACATATTCTTCATGTTATCGTGAAAAGGAAGCATGCGTTGGACCAAATTGGCGAAAAGTGTGTACAATGCATTGCTGGAAAGACAGTTTTTGAGCTTGTTGAGGGTGTGGAATGCTCGCAAAGCAGTACTTACGATACTGCGAAATCCTTTCCGCACGCGTTGATTGCATCCAGGCAGAAATACAGAAACTTGGCGACAAATTCGCTCGTCGTCGCTTTCAATGACGCATCCGTGAGCAAAGCGTTGACGCAGAAGATGTGAATGCGAATCTCTGCATGATTTGCGTCGAATGATTGCTGTTGCTGCAGTCGTTCCAGAATGCTGCTGCATATTGTGCAAACTACATTCGCCCGCTCCGGCCTACCAACGGCAAGGCAAAACTCCTGCGTGAGGATTCGCTTCTCCAAACAGCGACGCATACTCGATTCAGCATAGTTTTGTTGGTCACTCAAAATGGCAGACTTCAGGTACTGAAGCAATACAGACTTATGCTGTGGGTATTGGCTTGCGATGAACTTCCTATACAACTGGCCAGATGCAGACACTGCATATCTTTGATTGCAGAAGATTGCTTTCTCAAAGTATGTTAATAAGACTCTTACTTTGTCCTCACTTAACGAGTGACATCTGATTGCAATGTTCAACAGCAATTCAAGTGATGTCTACACAAAAACACACTTTATATTATTGAGGTACGAAGGATTATCAAAACTTACCACAATAATTCTTTCACATAGTTTGCCATTTGTGTCTTTTAGCAATCCTTTGTCAATAATAACATCTATTATATGCAGTAAGGAATTTTCAATGTTCAAGATTTGTTCCATTGTCACATCATCAATAAGCAGATTCAGCATTTTGAGAAATCTGTACAGATCATAATTGACATCTTTGCTAATATTATTCACGCTGCAAATTCCATGTGATACTTCATCAATTAGCACCCTTCGACTTGCTTCTTCATTGTACCAGTTTTGCACCAAAATGCGTAGCAATGCGTCAATTTTATCTTCTAAATAATCGTCGTCCAGATTATTGTAAAAGCTTACAACTTGTTTGTGTGTTAGCACTTTGGTGCAGTCATGCAATG
>JAODFX010050203.1:0-10141 GCA_027580035.1 Dorylogaster longipes | reverse complement strand
TTTTTCGTAAAAAATAGTACACAAAAAGCACTATAGACTGAGGTTAAACATTTTGCGTTGTCTTCACTCCAACAATTTCTTCCAGACGTGAATCGTCATGAGACTCCCTATATGGGCGGGAAGCAAAACAAAGAAAATTATTTTATACATCTGTTTTTCTTTGGTTCGTAGTCAAATTAAGTATCATGTTTAATCCACATCGGAGCAAATTGCTGGCCACGATTACCCCGACGGCCACCATTACCCGCCTCTCCCCTACACCCATGTAAATGTTAATTTAAATGAATTGCAACTGAGAATATGCACAGTCTATGAAGAACTTAGTCCACAATTGGTGTATAATGCAATATCCGGATTTAAAGACAGACTTGCATATTGTTTAGAAGGGAATAGAGAGCACTTCGAGCACTTACTGAAATAAAATTTTCTTGATTTGCCAACAAACTGTTTCTGTTAAATCTCAATAAGCTAATAACATGAAATGATGCGCCAGGCCACTGAGGCGTCGTATGAGCGGTGGTAGTGTGGCGGCATTCGTAAGAATGGTAGCTTGCATATAGTTAGCGTGGCCACACATAGAGGAGCCTCCCGGTATATTAGGGCGCGCTATTTCACATTTAAATGAAAATACGGTTAAATGTGTAATTAACATATCCGCATAGTATACATTTTTTTGACGTGATAACGTCTAATAAAACGATGGAGCCGGCTGCGCGTACGAAAAAGTATGACGTAATGCGTTACCACGCGTTAGAAGTAACGCGAGGTAAGGCGAGGTGATTAAACGAATCACGTTGGCGCTTTGCACTTGTTTGCACTACGAATGTTGGAAATAGTTGGCTATACGGGTATGATTTTTAAATTTCGCGCGCCTTTGCACACTCGAATATGGCCGCCCCATAGAGGACGAAGATTTCGTTCATCTGCGCATGCACATCGGCAATATACTGACGTGATAACGTCTTATAAATCGATCGAGCCGGCTGCACACACGAAAAGACATGACTCATGCGTTACCTTTCGGCGATTAAGGTAAGGATTCTATCGAGATTAAGTATATGTTCAGTGATGTTATAAAATATTCGTACTTTCATCATTAAAATAAATAGCAACGGACCGCTAGTGCAGCGATTGTAGGTTATGTTATAAATGACAAAACTATAACAATAAGTTGACAGAACTATTTCCTATGTGTTATATGACAATAAATTTTCTTCAAATATTCTGAACATTTAAAATGATTTTCTGAACGAAGAATTTACGAACAAAATGACATAATTGTATTTAAGCGTACAAATAAATGTAACTTGATTCAATTAAGATTTCCATTTACATCCTTCCAGGGCCGTAGCTAGGGGTGGGCATGGAGGGCAATGCTCTATTTGTTAGACTACCTATGCCCTACTTTAAAAATGATATTCTGAAAATGGACCCGATTAATACGAGGTTATATTACAATATCGCTAGAAAAAGCATGAGATGCCTTCTCTATATCCGTACAAAATATCTATCAAACAAATACAATTAAAATGTTCTTTTGAAAAATGAAACCATTTCATCTGTCATTTCTTGTGACGTTGTCATGTTCAACCACCGTCAGTGAACCGACATTACAGACAATCGATTTTTTGTGCATATTTAGTAAGTCTGAGAATCGGCTATTATTTATTTTTGAAACCCCTAAGTAATAAGGGGTGTCTACGCCCAAATTCTAATTTTTTTGGATAAAATTTTTAAATATTTTTTTATTATATTGCACTAACAAATACATTTCACCTTAAATCTTCACTCTTCCATCACCAACCCCTGCTTTTTAATAGTCATTTTAATTGTGCTTGAAAACATGTACAACCGGTAACCGAGCTAGGTGGCATACAAGCTTGCGCCGTCGCCTAGCATTCGGGAGGTATGCGGTTCAAGCCCCAGGTTTGAGCCCGTGCCGTCTCCACTGTTCTCAGTTTTTAGGGGTTTTCTGGGGACGTTAGGCAAATGCCGGTGGTTTCAATACTCCCCTATCCCAAAAATCCTATCCTAAAAAATCTCGCCCTGTGAGTTCTCACAGGAAGAAACATTTAAGGGTTGACAGAAGCCCGACGTGCGGTATCCTCCGAGTATACTAGGGGACGGAACAATAGATCAATCTGGTCGCAGTTCCACCAGAAAGAAGGCCCCACCCTGCACCCTAGCTATACTCCAAAAGGGTTGTAAACGCTGGACACGAACTCTCGTGCGGCGAGCGTCGTGAGCGTTTTGTTTTCGCAGCTGAACATCCGGCTTCTGGCTTCTACGATAGACAGATGGCCAGAGGCATTTCATCAGTTGGTACCCGAATTCCAGAGCGATCGGTTAACAAAAATCTTTACGCGAACGCAGCACGAAGTTATACGGAGTCAACAACTTGATTACACTTTTCTTACGACCAATTTGATTGGTAGTGTCTGTGTTTAATTACACCATCCGACATATCTCACTCCAACAAATTAAACAACTCACAACTTCCCATTAGAACATGAAGAAGATAGGAAAATATGCTGCTCTCAATCAAGGAGTTATAATTATGCTGCAGTTGCTTTTGTGACTTTGCGTTTCGAGATTCTGATGCATGGCTTGAGGATTCGATGCACACGGTATGTCTAATTAAGCCACCCTGCGATTACTTTACCGAAATCGTTGAAGGATGAGGTTCGAACATAAAATATTTGAGCGAGCAATGCGTGCTGCCTTTCATGGCAACGCTTGAACTGTTCGACATTCGCCAAATATTTCTGTATCTACTAAACATTCTGTGTAAGACTCGAGTTATTATTACGCGTCCTTCACATTGAGTGTTGCATATTGGAGCTTATCAATTAGGCGACAATAGCGCCATGATAACATTGCTCTCGAGGGCGAACAGTTTGTGTTCGATCGGAAATTACGCTTTCGAGAACTCTATCAAAACGCATCCGAAAACGTGCCAAATCCGAGCAATACAATAAATATTGTCTTTCGTAATTATTGCGTACACTCGCGTAATGGCGGACTAATTAGATGATAAAGGGAACGCTCGGAATTGCTTATAATTATAACATTCTGACAAAAAGACACAAACATATTTGTACATGTACAGCACAGCAGGGCACGTGTAGTAGGGTATCAGCAAGTCGATGAAAATGAACGTGTTGCAAATCATTACACTTGTGCTGCTCATTGTGAATAGGTAGGTTAGGTTATAAGTACTGTGTAATGATTCACTCTTACCTAACCTTTCTTGGGATAATTACAATGTTTTAATACTCTAACCTTAGAACATATAACGAAAGACTTAGTGACATCATACCATGGACCCGCCTTGTTGCAGAACAAATTTAAAATTAAAAAAAAACTGTGGGCAAATTTACGAAAGGCCATTCGGAGTGTGAGGTATGTTCGGTTATCTTGGAATCATTACAATTCGTTACCCTCATTGGTCAAACATTTGACAAACTGATTCAAATGGTGATCTAGATCTTACGATTGATCGCACCTAAGCTATCAGTTCATCATACTTTGCTATTCTACTTTTAGATATTCTATTCGAATGCGAGCTTCAAATATTAAAATTCGCAAAGTAATCAAAATTTTGCCAAATTTTTGACCTCGAATAGTTAGGAAACTGTAAGAGATATTTGATGAGTTCCTACACAATTCTTGATCTTCTCTTGATGTCTATCCATATCTAATCTCAGATCAAATTACAGACAGAGCTACAGATAGACACATAGAAAGTAATTACCTACACCTTTCGGAGTTTATTGAAATTGCTTTCTTGTTCTCTTGAAATGGTGGAGCATAGAAAACAAATGCAATGCGTTGTTGTTCTCTGATATAGTCCGCACCATTGTGGTCAGTCTTTGCAGCGTTTGCAGTGAGAAGAAGCCGAAGCGAGTGGGCAAAGATGGTCGCTCGTTTCCAGCCGGCTTCCGTTTCGGGGTGGCGACGGCTTCCTACCAGGTGGAGGGTGCATGGAACGCAAGCGGCAAGGGCGAGAACATCTGGGACCACATCACGCACCAGAAGCCGACGTTCACGGCGGACGGGAGCAACGGGGACGTCGCCAGCGACAGCTACCACCACACCGCCGACGACGTGCAGCTGATGCAATCACTAGGCGTGCACTTCTACCGCTTCTCACTCTCGTGGGCACGCCTCCTGCCGCGCGGCTTCGCCAACGAGCTTAACCCCGAAGGAGTGCGCTACTATAACACGCTCATCGACGAACTCCTCGCTCATGGCATCGCGCCGCTGGTCACGCTCTTCCACTTTGACCTGCCGCAGAACCTGCAGGAGCTCGGCGGCTGGCCGAACCCGCGCATCGCCGACCACTTCGTGGAGTATGCGCGCGTCGCGTTCACGCTTTTCGGTGACCGCGTCCACGAGTGGATCACCTTCAACGAGCCCTACCAGATCTGCGAGCAGAGTTACGCCCTCGGGGTGTTGGCGCCCGCCTACAGCAGCCGCGAGATGGGCGGCTATTGGTGCACGCACACGTTGCTCAACGCCCATGGGCGCGCGTACCGCCTCTACGAGGCGGAGTTCAAGCCCAAGCAAGCGGGGCGTGTCGGCATCTCCATAGACAACATCTTCTTCCCTCCCCTCACCGACTCCCACGCCGATCGAGCTGCAACAGAACGCGTCAACCAGATGACTGTACGTACACCATCTCTAACCTCTTTCTCTGTGCCCCTACTGGTACAACGTGCTCGCAGCTCGGATGGTTCGCAAACGCCATCTTCTCCAAACGTGGTGACTACCCCGAGATCCTCCGCGAGCGAGTGGATAGGTTCAGCAAGGAGGAGGGCTTCGGCCACTCGCGACTGCCCTACTTCACCCCCAAGGAGATTGAGGTTATCCGGGGTTCTTACGACTTTTTCGGTTTGAACCACTACACCACGAGGATGGTGGCGAACGACGATGCCCAGAAAGATCGTCCTTCCCATGACTACGACATGGGGGCGAAGTTCTTCACGGATCCCACGTGGCCGCACTCGGCAACGTCGTGGCTCTACGTCGTGCCCTGGGGCCTGAGGAAGACGTTGGAGTTAATCAAGCACTACTACGACAATCCGGAGGTCATCATTACAGAGAACGGCTATTCGAATCCGCAAGACGCACCCCTTCAAGACTGCAACCGAGTCGAATACATTAACGTAAGTTTACAATCTGCTTAGCGGTTTAACTTTTAAGTTCCATTCGAAAAATTAATGTTTGAGGTTATATTTAGCTGTACCTAGAGGAAGTCCTCAAGGCTATCCACGATAGCAAGTGCAATGTGACTGCTTACACGGCGTGGAGCTTCCTAGACACCTTCGAATGGTACCTGGGATACACGTAAGCAGCACCTGGAACATATTCGCAGCGAATTGAATTTTGCAATTGGTGTGTAGGGAAAGTTTCGGCCTTTACCATGTGGATTTCAATGATCCCAATCGGACAAGAAAAGCCAAGATGTCGTCATACGTCTATGCGAATATCATTCAAACGAAGCGAATTGATTGGGAGTTTACTCCATCCAAGTTTAGCCCATGCAAATGGTAAGCAACAACCATAAACACCAGAAAACCCTGCAACAAATTCGATATTAGTTTATACCATATGAACAAATAAACCCAGGTAGAAACGCACATTTGACACCGGCATCTGCACCTTCAAGGTTAGGTGACGAAAAGGCACCCTTATTATTTTCCTATTTTAGGATGTATACCAACAGAAACACTGATTTATGAAATCGGATGGATTAAGAATCAAGTATCCGAACGTATCCTACAAAATGGTCATTAGGCCATTGATGTTCCGTTGACATCGCCAGCAGTGAGAAAGAAATCGCAGCGATTCATTTTAATTATATAATTACTTTTATATATGTTAATGTAGTGCAATTTACAAATGTTAGTACATACAGTGTCTCGTCATTCACAATAATAAAAAGCAGCATCGCCACGAAACTAAGAACGGAAAATGCGAAAACGCGTCGTGCTGGCCGACCTGCGCGAATGAAAGGAAACGAAAGAGAAACGGTACACCACTAAACGTTTAATCATACAGATAGGGGTATAATGCATTGCGATAAAAATACGTTCTAAAATAAAACTGCGATTATACAACGAATCAGACTTGGTGATGTGTGTGTTTGTTGTGTGTTTTGCTGCGTGCGAGACCTGCTTCTTGCTCACGCTCATCGTCATTTGTTCATTCGTTCGGAAACTCAAGAGCAAGAACATCCGGATGGCTTAATTAGACTTATTTAGGCAATTGTATCATTAAGTAGTTATCGTACTTGCTTTATATGTATAAATATTATTAACTAATTGTCGCCACCATCAAGTGCGCGGCGCATGAACGACAAGACGTTGTACACATCTACGGACCGACACTTTGTTTATGTTAGTTTACGTTTGTTTGCCTTACTTGCCTCCCACTCGCTCTGTCGCTGTCGCATTAAACTCGATTATGTATGTACACTGACATAACATACACAATTCATTATTATAGTAACACTTTTCATAGATAATAAATTATATATAATATATATATTTATATATCGTAATTTCTCAGTATCGCGCGCGTGTGGGCGAAGTTCTGGATTCGCAATCGTCATCATCCTTATCAACCATCTCTTCGTCCTCGTCCTCCTCCTCGTCCACCTCCATCACCCCCACACACTCCTCTTCAAGGGGCATTTCGTTATTGTTCTTCGACATCAAATTTACAACGTATTAAAAATAACCACGCGCATATTGTTCGCATTCGTCGATAGTGAACAGTGGTGTCGGGTTGTTGCATTCGATAACGTTTCGCTGGCGCAACAATCGCCAAATGCCAGCTCGATAATGTCTTATGAAAAATATACGTGGTACGACACGTAGGTTATTATTATCACCATCATTCGCTCATCGTTGCAGTGCGGCTGAATTTCGACGTGTGATACAACGACGAGTGGAGACGGGGGTGGTGACGGTTTGCGAAGAAATGCTTCCGAAATTCGACCAATCCACGGTGTCTCCGAATTTCGCGAATGTTTCGTGACTGCTTTGCGTGTGTGGATGGGTGTCCGTGAATCGTTAGAAGTACTATATACATCAAGTTCTTTCGCTTCGCCTTCGGTGTGTTAACATAAACTAAACGTACGTTGATCACATTGATCGTCATCCTCTCGTATTGGCAAGAATTAAAATAAGTTAACTGTATGTACAGGACGCGTGCTCTTCAAACGATACAGAGTAGTTTGTACAAAGAATGCATGGCCAAAGCATTGATTTGCAGAAGCCTTCTTCGACAAATGTGAGGAATCAATGTGTAATGTCTCCTTCGATCTCTTCATTATTAAAGCTTACTATTACATGGAGTGTACCACATTACATAATACTTGTATTAATTACAAGTGGAGCTAATTTGAGTAATTGTTGAACCTGCATGAATCGAACTACCTGTGGACTACTGGCTGCATGCTGCACAGCACAAATATGATCATGTGTAGTATGTCATCAGCTAACCCTCCGATCGCCCACAATTAAAGCTTAGTAATGCGAATTACGTAACACGTTGCGCAATATGATCAGCGATAAGTAGCACATGAACGTAATCGTTTGGATGATAAGAAGTGCGCACGAAGACGAGCATATGCGCGCACGGAATTGCAAAACGGCGCTGCTGCTTTTCGCAAATGATAGTCCGCCAAAGCAGCTAATACACGTGGGGAAAATAGACTGGCAACGAGCAACCGTCCACGTGCGTCTTGCCCGTATCACCTTAGTGCCGTTTTGGGCACACGCGCCGTGTGCCTCATTGCGCAGCGTGTGCAAACAATTATGTACATTTACAGTTACATCTTAGCAAGAAGTCATACATCCATTTACGGAAATAAATATTACAATAAAACGTCGCTGGATGATTCGAAAAGTACGTAACAGACATATGCTGGGTGCAACAATGATCGGAATCAGGCGCTATGCAGAAGTTGAAGAAGAATTCGTGTGTGTGAGAGAGAACGAAAAGAAGGTGTCACGTTGATATAGGCGTATTTCTAGCTTAAACAAAACCTAATTTCAGTCTTTTTCGGTTTGAGAAGTGAAGAAATCGAATTGTTAGTTAGTCCGTTCGCTTGTTCGTACGAGCAGTGTCTGCATATGTGTGTGTGAGAGAGAGAGAGAGTGTAACGCTGTCTAAGATCTCTGCTTTCTACTAAATAAACATGTACACAGTATATATTCGTTCTAATAAGTTAAGGGGTTAGGGGGGGTGGAGGGCGGGGTTGGGGTTTCTTGGTCCTTGTTCACTCGCAACGGCGCACTCGGAAGTGTCTCGTTTTGTGCATCATCAACGTGGGGGGGGAAACGATTCGTGGTGACTAGCGAATAGTCTCTTAGAGCCGTGCGGAAATGGGTAAACAGTCAATGCGTAAACGTAATTCTGTACAGTCGGCAATCCTCTCGGCGGAGCTTCATCGCACCGCGAGCAGCAGGGGGAACATCGCGAGGAGGAGCACTACGTCCAACTGCATGCTCGTGGCGGCGAGCGTGAGCTCCTCGCTCTTCACCACCTCGTTGGGGTGCTTGTCGTACGCTTTCGCCTTCTTCGTGGTGGGCGCCCAGCGCGTGTTCGCCGTCGCCGCCGCCGCCGGCAGCGTCGTGGGGCTGGTGCTCACCGCCGGCGGCGTTTGGCGCTGGTGCACCGCCGGCAGCTGCGACGACCACGGGGGCCGCGTGTGCGCACGCGCCGTCGATGAGGTTGTGGCCGTCGTCGGCGATGCCGTCGTCGTCGTCGTCGTCTCGGCGGCGGCCGGCGCCCACACCTTGAAGACGATCTTCATGTTGTGGGTGGTGCAGCGGCCGCCGATGCGCCGATGGAGGTCGTCGCCGGTGGACGTCGAGATGAAGTAGTAGTCGTGGCCGGGCAGGAACTCGAGCCCGCCCGGCTGCGGCGTGAACGGCCGGAACGTGATCGTGAAGTACATCAGCTTGTACGGCTTGTCGCAGACGGCGATGATGCGCGGATTCGCGTTCGTGATGCGGCACGTCTCGAACTCGTCCTTCGACACGTTGTAGATGATGTACTTCTCCATGTCGTCCTCGGCGGCGCCCGGCGTGTACACCGGGCAGATGAGGTCGACCTGGTCGTACTCGAACTTGTTGTTGTTGCGATTCACGTCGATCACGTTGTCCGTGTTGTCGATGCGGAAGATCGGGTTCGACGAGTTCCAGTGGATCGTGTTGTGCTTGGCGCTGCCCGGTAGCGTCGCCAGCGCGCGCGCGCACAGCGACAGCGCGACGAGGAGGGCGCGTGGCACCGCACCACCACCTCCAGCTGCTGTCCACCGCATCTTCATCTCATCCACTGCTGCTGCTCCTGCTGCTGCTGCTGCTGCTGCGTACTTTGCTCGGATCGACTATTCCACCTGCCCACTAATCACCTAAAACACATATGCATACAACAAGTCAGTGGATGATTATATGTACATTGAATTATTATCTTATATTCGAGTACAATTGTATGGAAAAGTGAGAAAGCTGAATACGTACAACTTTTCACTCATTTTCTAATATTTAATTATTTTAGTATCAATTATATATGTCAACTCCCTAATCGAATTAAAATAAGTTGAAATCGAACATCTAACAGACTGGTTACTGGTATAAATATGGATTTCTTTCCAAATCCTTAAAATCAAAATGATTGCACTGCACTAAAACAAATAAGAGTTATTGGACCCCTAAATTATTCATATCCTTATAGATTTTTGTTTCTTATTTTAATACACTCCTATATTATTAGGAATAAGTAACTTTTTCACTCCAACAAAGGAAGTTGAGCGGTGAAAATATATTTAAGCAAAGGAAGTGTAAGTGGTTATAAATTATAATCAAATACTCTAACAAGTATACACGAAATGTAAGACTCTTGCAAATTAAATGCCTCCTAGCATATTTATATCTTTATAGATTATTGATTTTCATTTGCTTCTTATTTGAATATACTCAGACAATTCCTTCACCCAGAATGATATTAATAATAAAGAAAGTTTACACTTGAATGAGAGTTAAGAAATAACAAATATAGTTAAACACAATTGAAATGTTTTTTAAGGTCTTTATAATTCAATGTCACGTGTAGTATTACACCCAAT
>JAODFX010050093.1:0-10145 GCA_027580035.1 Dorylogaster longipes | reverse complement strand
TATATAGATATGTGCAGATCGTAACTTTGAAGGCATTTGTTTCCTTGGTTCCTTCGCGAAAGACAAAACCGACAAATCCTGCGAAGAGGAAGAAATTTTCAACTAACGAACGTATTGTCACGTGTCCGGTTCTTTTTAGCGCTATGACATAGAAGTTACTCAAGATTGCTCAACATGGGAAACTTAGTTATGATGATGGTTGAATCACCAGCCAATGATCTACTCTCTGATGATGAATACATTAATGGGTTATTACTGAGTGGAGTGTACTTGCCTGAAGAGTTGCTTATTGTTATCTTAAGTTATGTTGAGCCCAGACACCTATTACATTGTAAACTGGTGTGTCAATTATGGAATGATATAGTAAAATCACCATCCCTATGGCATAAAATTTGTAAAAGGAATAATGTACAACCAAAATGTTTGCCTTGGTACTTATATTACGCTAAGTTTGCAACTGGAATATTTGATACTAATTTAATTCGAAATGGAAATGGACAGGAGAAGTTTATGCACTGGGTGGTTAAACCAGGTTTTAATGGAGATGGTTTTGCTGTTGAAACAGTCCCTATTTACTGCAAACACTTGCCTGAAAATGTGGAGGAGTTTAATGGTCATGAAAGTTGCTTCTCAACTTCATTTGGTGCATGTAATAAGCAGCAGATAATAAAATTCAAGAACAGCTCATTTATGAAGCATATTTTTGACAAGTATAAACCAAAAATAGTTGCTAGTGAGTGGTTTGCACCTCGATGTGACTGCTCATCCATATATAAACTGACTGTGCAGATTGTGCAAGCAAATAAAAAGTTTAAGTCATATGAAGTAGGTGGCTCATTTGAACAATGGACTGATGGGTCTTGGAAAAAGGTAATGAAATAAAGAATATGCAAATTGGTAGAAATTAATGGTTGCATTTTCTTCAATTTTAGGAAGTAATTGAGATTAGTGACTATCCAGATGATATTGCCTATATTGCTTATACACATGAAGGCCAAGACCAGTTATTTTGGAAAGGCTACTATGGTAGTAAAATGGCTGGTGCCTGTTTGAAGGTGTTATTTGATAGCATTAAAGAAGAGCAAGAATGTCCCCCATAAAATATTTGATAAGAATGTCTTTTACTATTAATCATTGAAATGTTTATTGATATTTAGGTTGAAAATATTTATTATGATCTTAAGATTTTGTGATAACATGGTATTGATTCTATTCACATATATTGTAAGCAAACATTAATAATTAAAGAATTATTCTTCTATAAAATTTACTACTTTCAATGTCAATATACATAAAAGAATTTGAGAATTAAGAATGCAATATTTCCATATATTATATATATATTAAAATACAGAATATATTCAAGAATGAACAAATGATTACTGGTATGCAGTAGTTTGAGATTAAAATCATATTCTACAGATTATATTAACCTTGGTTCTTTTCATAATAATAACAAAGGCAATCATAATGCTGACATACTGTTTCCAATTATGCACTATACTTTCTGCCATAATTTGTACTATTTCTTATAAAGTTACATACTTGTTTCTTCTTATGCATCACAAGTGTATATATTTGGTATGGTAGAGAACTCCTGTCTAGAAATTATAGAATATCTATTCTACACCTAGGAAATATAAATTAGGCGCATCAGTATGTTGGTATCATTATCACGCCGAATTATATCCAATCAGTTAGACCAGAATTGAAAGTTATTGCAACAAAATTCTTAATTGTAAACCTTAATTTACATCATGACATCATAAAGTTAAACGGTTATCACTTTGTCACAGTCGTCAATTAACATTCATCAATGTTGCAATTGAGCCATCCTATATTCAGCGGTGTCGTCATTTGGCCAGCTTAGTTATGCTCATTTTAAAGCTTTCAACAAGAAATGCCCTCTTTAACGTTGTTGCATTTGATCTGTTACATAATTTTGAGTTGACTTGCATCATCATAGACACAATCGATTTATCACCTAACACACAAACATGAAACAATTTTAATTATTTGCTTGAAACAGAAATCCAAAAACAAACCCTAACAATAATGTCTATAGATAAAGATTCAAGTAAATATTGGTCAATTTATGAGTGAATAACATCGTCTTATCTTCAAGCTTTGTTCATCAAACGCTATTAATGTAAATATACAAATCCTGCTGTAAATATTTGGTAATTTTATGAATCTTCTGTCTAATATGACTGAGATACATATTGGTGAAAATTTTTCGAGAATAAATGATTGGAGAAGACTCTCGAGAATAATCTTGAGAATATTTGCCATTTGGAGAATTTTCTCAGAACAAGCTCAACATCTTCACCTATTGAATATCTTCAGTCAAATAAGAGAAAATATTCTCTTGGAGAATTTTCTATGTGAGAATATTCTCTTCTTACATCTCTAGATACATTATCAGAATTCAAATAGTGTTTCGATATCCAACAAGTCAAATTTCATTTTGAATAAGCCTACATTAATATAGATAACATTGCAGTAGAACTGATGAAATATACAAACATGTTACATAAAAATATAGGTAATATTACCTTTTGTAGTGACTGTTCATTGCATATATGTCTTTTTTATGCATATATGTCTTTCTGATGATATTGGAAAGTGTATAAACACGATAAACAATTGAGGAAAAGTTCTGTGCAAACACTTATTTGAAGTAATCGGGGAATTCGTTAACAATTTCCTTTACGAGTTTCTGATCGTTAATGCTTTGACTGGATTCCTCGCAGAAGATTCGCGTGAAGCATTTAAGTAGCTCGTCGCGCTGATGTTGATGTTCGCTGTAGTTCGTATTGCGCACGATGCGACGGCAGAGCATGATGTACTGATGCCTTCGCTGTTGGCAGCCAACGAGAATCAATTGTAAATTGGAGCATGTAGCAATTAGGCGCATTACCTTATCGCCAGCGGACAAATCGGAAATATTCCGCACCGTGATCTCAATAAGCACCTTCACGTCGTTCGTGTAGAAGAGCTCGGCGGTTTTCGGATTGTTGAACAGATCGTTGAACAGCTTGACGACGGAGTGCGGCGGCGCCGGCTCGTGGTCGAAGATGCGCGACGGGTCCTCGTCGCGGTTGAAGAGCAGCAAGAGTTTCTCCGTGAAATGCTTCGCGTTGTCGAACTTGGCCAGCGCCTGCACGACGACGTTCTCGTCGCCGTTCAAGTCGTCGAATTGCAAGTTAAAAGAGAGTACAAAATTGATGAACAGGTCAGGAATATCCTCGTTGTAGTCCTCATCGGGCGGGTACTCGATGTTCTTGAGGATGAATTGAATGAAAGGTGTCCCCAGGAATTCTGCAAAATGGGTTATGAGATCCTTTCATCGCAGTCGGTGCATCGCATGTACCTAAATGCGTCACCGGCATCGGTTCGGCCATGGAAAACATCATGGTGAGGAGAAGGGCTGAGTAATTGAGTTTAGTCGAGTTGTTTGGATTGGCCATCATATCCCTCGCCAATTCGCCGGGCAGAATTGAGTTGAGCATGATAACAAGAATTGTTTTCTCCAGTCCACACATGCAGCCAAACACTTGCAATAGCAGCTGGCGAATCGACCAGCGCACTTCCATTTGGTAATACTGTATAAGCGTTGTGATCACATGATAGTGATCTTGGGAAATGACATGTTTTGTTATACTTGGATCTGCATTACTCTGAAAATGACAATTTTCATGAAAATATTTACCTTATTTTCAAATATCACATACAAGAATAGATCGTAGCTCAATTAAATAATCTTTAATAGTATCTTCATCCTCATGTAGCATCCAACTTCTTTGCTGTGAATCCTCTTTGCAGTATGTCAGTTCATTAAAGATAATCTTCAGCCGGCTCGCGTCGTGCGTTTGCTCAATTTGCACATCGTCCACAGAGATATTGTCCTCGGTATGGGTGAGGATAGTGCTCAGATGGGGGAACACCGAAGCAGGCAGTAATTCGTGCAAACCCTGCACAACGGTCGCCACCGCAATGCGCGAGTTTTCGTGCGACAGCTGCGTGTTGATGCGCACGCTTTCCACCAGCTCGTAGACATTCTGCTTGTTGATCATGGGATCCTGCATGACCGCAGCGTCGACATGGGGCCGGCGTCGATCAGTACGCTCAATCTGTTCACACGAATCCTCCTTTGATGGTCGCTTGTCCAAATCTTCGCCGTCGTATTTTTCGATGCTATTCTGATTACTATGCTTAATCGACTCAATCACGCCATCGCTATTCTTATAGAGTAATTCAGGGCCAGTACCATTTTCATTCGTTGTGTAGTCAAGCTTTCTTTTCATATCCTTAAGCCGCGTAAGTAGCTCTTTCTTGTTCGACGAGAGAAACTGTGGCGCAATCTCATTGCGCATGACGTAGTCGATTACGTTTTCCAGCCATTGATTATAGAAGCTTGGTGAGACACTCTGTACCTCCACGTAGTTTGAAGGAATGTAGCCCATCTCACCATGTTCGTTAATGACTTCCCACCAGTTCTTATGCTTCGTGGAGGTTTGGTGCAGCACAAAATAGTCATTTGCTTTAAATGTTAGTGTTTTTGTGTATGTTGCTTGGAAATCATATAGGCTGCGAAGCATTTCTAACTTATCTAAAACAACCATAACTGTATTGAAAGCTTTGAATTTTACCAAGGCACTTACCCATTTTTAAAATGGTTGCGGACATCGTCAGGTTCACATTAGATTACACGGCAGTAAAATTTTTATAGTAAAACTGTTTAAATTTTGAATTTGAAAAATGCAATAGAATAATGTATATTACCAAATTTAAACGCCTGGTGAAAATTTGAGGTTCGCTGCTAACGTGAAGTGTCTAAGCTTGCTTTGGTGGAAGTATTTCGTTCGTGAGGAGCGAAAGGATCGTAAGGATCAAACGCGTATAAATGATTTATTCCTAAATTGTTTATACATCACTTTTGCTTGCGTAAACGGCCTTGGAGTGTACACAGCCCTTGATTTTCTGTCCTGCCTGCCTGCACAAGCGCAGTTACCAGCAGTTTTGGTAGTTCGATACCAATTTATAATCCTACGCAAATCCAGTTTGCGATATCACAGAATTCCACGCGCTGTGCAGTAGTTAAAGCACTTGATAAATCGCAGGTTGAGTTCGTGAACGCAAGCATGGCACGCGCGAGCCGCTGACTTGACCGAACGAATCGATGGCGAAGTATTCGAGCAGTCAGGATGATATTTGAATCTCTCCTGCGATGCGCATGCTGTGCGGTTGCGCATGCTCACAGTACGCGACGCGAGCGACATGCTCATGTTCAAGGTTACGCAAATTGCATTGGCGCGCTTTTTCACGTGTGTTTTGTGTTAATAGTGTGGTTGTAATAATTGTTAATTCATAATCCCTACGAACAAAAATGACTTGCAGCTAGTTTGTGCACACTTCTCGAACCTGAATTATATCAGCAAGTTGTGTAAGTACTTTTGTCATTCAACATTTCGAACAGTTCTGAGCGCTTTAGTTTTACAATTATTAGGTTAGATTTCTATTACAGTTTGTAAATGCGCACAATATTATTGCTCCATATTCGGGTTTGTGCAAAATAATTGATCGTGTGTGGGTGATGAATAAAATCTTAAAAAGTTTATAGCAAAAATGGAGAAAGATTCTGCTGTATGTTAACCAGTTTTTGTTTCAATGAGCCGTCATAACCGCGTGTGAACATGGGTGAAAAGAAGCAATAATTTTATGCGTCTATGGCCCGCTTAATAGGGAATCGTAAAATACAATACCGTTAGAAAATTATCCTTTGTTGTTTAATGCTCTGGCAATCTATAACAAATAACAGTAAGTAAAAAGTAATACGTCTCACAGTTCATTAGCATTCGCTAGGTTATTAAAGTCCTAATCGTTATGATTTTATTAACCGTATTTATTACTTCTATCACGTTTTTGTCATATGTTTGATAGTTTTAATTATATGATTTCTATTACTCAATAATTAAAACACATTTTATGAATATATCGCACCCCGAGAAGAAGTGTTACAACTCGAAAATCAGTTGTTGAGTTTAACTTAATTTAAAAAAAAATGCTAGTTTGCAATTCTTGCTAGAAACCCCTATTTCAAATTTTACTGAAAGTTGGACAGAAAACGAATAGATTTTACATTTACCAGCAATAACAAAACATTAATTTTGGTTTCTCCTTTATCCAAAAAGGTGTTTTTTAATTGTGACACTTCTTCTAGGAGTGCGATATATTTATTTTTACACATGGCATAATTCAATGCTAATAAGTAAACTTTAGTTAGGATAGACACTAGGCTAAAATAACAATATCGGAACACGAAATATACTAGAACAAGGGATAAAATGTTATGCTTGATATCTGCTAAATCTTCCATGAGTATATTGTGTGGGAGAGTAAGAGTTATGCTGATACGCGTATAATTAAAAGTTATATGAGTGTTGTAACCACGTTATTAAAACAAATACGAATACATTTTTTAATTGCTTTATATCTGGCATTAAATTAAATGCAATAACAAACATTGGTCTTGGTATATTTTATTGAAATATTGATTTATTGAAGATTTCTAAATGATATAGATAAGATGGAATCACACGACCATAAATTTCATTATAAGCAGTTATTAAATATTTTCATTTGAGATAGTTGGTTTCCGTAATTGTTAACAAATATTTAATTTTAGCATGCGTAATTGATGTATAGGTAAAATGGTGTACACGTTATCGAGAATACGTTACTTTCAATACTCGTCATTCAGACATAATAATAGCTTCTTGTAATCACTTGATATATCACCCTACAAGAAGACAGAAGTGGTTGAGGGCAAGTAAGCCCTAGTTGACCTGGAATATGATAGCATCCTTGATCCGTGATGTTTTAAATATTTGAAAATGATTTCGAATAGAATTGCCGGATCATGAAAGTCATAGTAAGCAGTTATAAAATGAATTGTATGGAAATATAATGTGTCTGCGAAATCGCTCACATGTGCACTTGACGTAGTTGGTTTACGTAATTGTTGACAAATATTTAATTTAGGCATACGTAATTGATGTATAGGTAAATTGGTTTACGTTACTTTCAATACTCGCCAATCAGACATAATAATAGCTTCTTGTAATCGCCTGATGTATCACCCTACAAGAAAACAGACGTGGTTGTAGGAAAGTGCTCTAGTTGATTGTGAAGTGGAATACGTACGGAGATAGCATCCTTGAGCGATTCGCCATACTTGGCCTGATAGTGCGACTTGATGTCGGCCATATCGACCTCGCAGCGCGTGCTCACCAGCCGAATGAGCTGGCGATCGTTGGTGCCAGCACCGCGCACGCTCTCGTGCAGCATCTTCGCGTAGAAACCGGGCCGGTTACGCACGCAGCGCACGATCGCCAGCATGCCGTCCTCGCTGTGCCCGGAAAACTCCGAGCGCACCGTGTCCTCGATGTTGCGCCCGCAGATGCGCTGGTACTCGTCGAAGACGGCCCGCAGGTGCGCGTAGCTGCGCTGGCACATGATCATGTTGAAGGTGGACTCGTCCGTACCCCAACGCAGCTCACCTGAAACGAAAACGAACAAACTCGATCATTCGCCGCGTTTAAGTCGAGTTAAAGCTACAACTCATTGTCAGAAGTTGGAATGGAGAATATTAAGATCACTTTTTTTTAAATACCTTTTTTCTACCTAAAACGTATGGTGGTGATTTTATTTATTTTTTTGAACAAACTAGAAGATGCTTTATCCGTAGGCAAGCATTATTGGATAGTACTTTCCAAATGAAACCACGTTTATAAAATGCTTTTGTTCTAACATCGTCTACTCACAAATGACCGATAAATGTCGCAACGTACAGCACAAACTGGATAGTAAAGCTAAACAATTGAAACACGGAAACAATCAACATTGTCTTTAAGATGCTAGCAACTTGTAGTGCTCTGAAATTAAGAAATTAGAAATTAAGGTTAGAAATTGTTAATAATGGATTCAATTTTCGAATCTCGGTTATAACTCCGCAATGAGAGAGTGTTTTGAGAAATGGTGTCTAGTCACACCTGGTTTCACTCACAAGTGTAGTCTAACTGCCTTAAAAGTAGATCAATAAGTAAATTATTTATGCCGTGGGTATAAAAAGGTATTTTAAATACTGAAATTCATCTGCTTCTCCCCAATTTTTTTTCAAGTTACCGTCAAATCCGACTTTAACTTATTGTTAGTATTTAGCCCCTTTGAAATAAGTTGGTCCATTGACTCCATTTCGTACCTGCATTTAGTAATGCTTGTGCATCTGCTGTGACTTGTCCGCTGTTGACCATAGTACTCTCGTCTCTGCCAGCGGTGCTCAGTGAAACCATGAGGCGTTTGAATGTACCGGATGTGTCGTCTCTCAGATCCTCTTCCAACGAACGATAGTAAGCTAAAAGCATCAATAGTTTCTGGCAATGTTCTTGCAGATTTCATGTGCATTTGGCATTTTGGTGCATAAAATTTGGTTGAAACAAGTGAACAACCACTTGTTTGCAACTGTCGAATTCTTACTCAATTCAACGTGTAGAGATTCATGTTTATATTTACCAGATTGGTAAGCAGCTGTTATGCAACGGATTTCATCGTTCGTCATCGAGCACATGATCTCGATGAGGGTCTCCTCGTTAGTGCCAATACCGCTCACGGCGTGATTCAATTCCTTGGCATAGAAGACGGGAAGCGGTGTCATGAGCGCCACGAGTAGATCTTCGAACTTGCCACTGGTTTCACTCTTCAAGTCTTTGACTAGATCCTAAAAACATTAGTGCATGCGCTACGAAATGTAATTTTGCCCAGGTTTCGTTGCGTTTACCTTGCCGTACAATGTTTTGAACTGCACTGCGATGTCAAGTCGCTGTGCGTTCGTCCTACGCCCGAGAACGTTAATGATGGCTTTTTCATCCGTGCCAAAGCCCTTCATGGCTTTCCTTAAAATCTCAGCATCTGCTCGCGGATCAAAAGGATTCGCTGGATAAACGGTAGGAGTGTACTGCAAATCAATAAATTTAAAGACATTAGAGACCTTAGCAGCTAGCTGAAAACCTAACCTTATTTTATCCACAAAACAATGCATGCAAACATTACATCAACTCAATGTTATGTTGGTGCTCAATTATGGATAATTGCATGCAAGCATAGGAAATCTATTTCCACAATCACATGATAACTAATGATGATAACAACATGCACGATTCCTGGCGAGTTATTTAACGGCTCGAATGCGAGGTGACACATGAGAACATGATAATAACTCTTACGATTGGGTGCACGTAAACTGGATTTACTGGTTTACGAATGCTAACGGATAGAAACGAATCATTCGGTTGGGGGTTTCCCCGAAAAACGACGGAACAAACTCTCACCTGGACTTCCTCAGGTGAGTGGGTACTTTCGTTCGTATCGGGTGTGGGAAGACCTGGATAAACTGGTACCCCTCCGACAGGTGGCTGGTAGCCGCCACCTCCGTTATCACGCTGGGGCGGATACCCAGTTGCGCCGCCGCCTCCGTAGGAAGGATAGGGTGCGGGGGCGCCACCTCCGCCGCCGCCGTATGTCGGATAGGGCGCGGGTGCGCCACCATACGGCTGCGGCATGTACATCGGCGTGCTCATTGGCATGCCGACGCTGGGCGGAAAGACGCCGCCCCCTGGGGGTGGGTATGGCGCCGCGTAGGCGGGGTACGGCATGCCGCCTCCCTGCGGGGGATACGGCGGCTGCGAGCTGTCTGGCGCCTGAACAAAATCAATACCTGGTTGGTTATCGGTTACTTTACAAGCTTGCTTTCGATTCGACACAGTGCAGGACTCAGGTACAAGTTAACAAGCTATAACTTAAGACCCCAATTGTATTGCCAATACTATTTATTTACGGTTGTTCTAAAGTACCGAGTTAGTTAAAATATGAATTCTTCAATCGCTTACAACGTACAACTAACCTCAAAATAATAATACCTGTGAAGCAAGATTAGCTACAGTACATTCCATTTAACTGAGGAACTGAGGGATTTCTTCAGTTGCCATATGGCAACAATGTCTGGATAAATAAGAACGCACAAACTTAGGAACTGAGGAATTGAGTACTAAATTGACGAGAGACGCCACTTGCGGTTAATAGCTTTT
>JAODFX010049982.1:0-10158 GCA_027580035.1 Dorylogaster longipes | reverse complement strand
CGAACTGCTTGTGTCATCATCACCATTCAATTCACCAGCATACTTGGTTTTCACTGCAATATCCAAAGATCAGTAAACCCCTTGATAAGTAATAGTGTATAAGGATAATCAACTTACAAGAGTTGAATAATTCTTTTTGACGCCATTTATCATAATTCTTGGCATATTCATTGCTTGTCTTGAAATTAATTTCTGTATCCGAATCATCACTACTACCTCCAAAGATTTGGTTCATAATGCAGTATCTTTACTTGTGTCTTTTTATTGTCAATGTAATAACAGCCTGTAGGCAACAATGTTTACAGTATTACAGTAAATATTGTAGATATTAAACACTGCTAACTTCCATCTGGATAATTTTAGAAAAGGAATGTATATAGGTTAAGTGCAACATGCTTTGTCTTGGGTGGCTACAAGCGCTACAAGTTATTAACATGAAGTAAACCACATTAATTAAAAAAATACATTTGTATTTATCCATTCACAATAACATTATCAACATGTGTACAATTCATTTGCTGTCTAAATAAATATTAATTTTTACTAGAAGAATCACTTAAGGAAGCAGTATGTTCATCCTCCTTAACCACAGTGGTGGTAAATCTATTTGGTTTGCTGTTCCCTTCAACTAACGACTGGCTACGACCAGCCTTCTTCAAATCACGTGCGCTAGTGATGGGAAATTCGCTGGAACTCGTTTGATCCGTGCTTTGTAAAAGTTGGAGTTGCTCGATACCGCCGGGTTTGCATTTCGCCTGCGCTTCGACTGGTTGTTGGTACTCCGTCTGCGGCCAGTAGATGCTCTCCACGTGCTGATATCGACTGCGCTTCGACTCGCACTTCTCGTGCGCGGCGGTCACGCAGCGCTCCACCTGCTCGTCGAGTTTCTCGCCCTCCAGCTCCTCGAAGAGCATCGAGTCGGTGTCCTCGGTGACGGTGAGATCGCAGTCGGCCGTCGAACCAGCCGTCGCGTCGTTCGTGTTGAACTCGATCTCGGAGCCGCAGGAGACCGGCGTCACGTCGCCGCTCTCACCTGGCGTGGAAGCATGGAAGCGTTCAAGCAGGATGCGAAACGCTTCGAGCAGACGTTGTTACCCTGATTCATCGACTGCTGAATGCTCGCGTAGAACTCGGAGAACTCCATTGAGCCGGGGCCGGCGTCCTGCTCGCCGCCGGAGTGCAGCAGGATGCCGCTTTGGCACGCCGACGCCGTGAAAATGTGCGCGGCGGCCTCCAGCAATCTTAAACAGAACATTACCTGCATCGCCCTTCCCCGCAGCGAGCGGCTCGCAACCAAAAGAAAGCGCACTAGCGCAGCAAACAAAGAACGGGTGGACGTGTGTGGTGAGGTGACAAACACAATCGTGATGCGTATGTGAGAGTCGCGAAACAAATGGACGAACGAGTCTTGGCTGCGCTTTCATAAGTACCCATCTCCGCTGACGATACTCGAGGACATTTCGCTGTTCTCCTTCGAGTTCGAGTAGGTGTCGGAGAAGCCCGGCGACGATGGCCCGCTGCTGGACATCAGGCTTGGTGGTCCACTCCACCCAACACCTAGTGCAAGCAACATTTCCTACCGAAACCTTATCCAACATCAAGCAACTCACTGCTGCTGGGCGACTGCAGGCGAAGGGGCGGATTGCCACAGCTGCTACTGCTGATTGTCTGCACGACCTGCGTGGGCGTCGGCAGCGGCGTGCTGGGGTACTTGGGTGGCGTCGACGAGGGCGTGCGGAAGAGCGGCGCGGCGGTCATGTGGTCGAGGAAGGTGTCGAGCTGGCGCAGCGAGAGCGCGTTGTGCAGCGTCTCGAGAGGGCGGATCGGCGGCACGCCGCCGAAGCCCTCTATAACTGAACGACACCACGATGAGTCTGCGACGACGGTCGCGTGCCCCGGGTGCGCGGCGCGGCGCGTGCCGCCTCACCTGCGACGCCGCTCGACGCGCTCGGGATCATGTCGCGCAGGTTGGGGGCGCTGGAGCTGCCCGAGATGACCGCCGTCGAGAAGAGCGAGCTCGCGCTGCCACCACCACCACTACCGGCAGCGGCGGCGGCGGCGGCCGCCAGCTTCTTGAACGCAATCGGGCCACCGAAGCCAGCGCCGAGCATCTTGAAATAGCTCGTCTGTCCGGCGATACTGTGGCGATGGCGTCTGTGCACCGTACCTCCGGCCTCTAGAGCGGAACAAGTGGAAGCGGGTTGTGACAACGAGCGCATGGCGGCGGTCGAGGAGCGCACGCTGGTGGAGGTGGCGGTCGTGCGTTGCAGACATGAGCAAAGCTGGCGATGCGTTAGATGGCAGACGTGGTGGATAGAGGTGGTGGAGCAGGAAGCAGGCGGTGGTGGGTAGTAACTGAAAGGGTAGACGTCGACCTCGTCCGGTGTGAGGCATGCTTTATCCTCCTTCAGGAGGGCCTCATTCAGTCGACGCAGGAGCAAGCGATTGGTTTCGACCTTGTGCGAGTCGAGGATGTTGGGATCCGAGTAGGAGCGATGCGCAACCAGCTTGTTGCGCTCGTCAGCGTTCACCCAGTCGGCCTGCTCGCAGACGTAACGCTTCATCGACTCCAGGCTGTTGGGTGGTTGCGGGGTATGCGTGGAGGTGAACAGCGCGAGGTTGAGCTCGGTGAGCGGTAGCTCGTTGGTCGCGCTGTCCAGGTGGTGCTTCACCAGCCCCCCGACCATCGGCGAGCCGAGCTCGCTGTGCGCGTCGTTGTCGAACGAACCGGCGATCGGGCTCAGCTGGGGATGCTGGGACGAGAGGAGCTTCGCGGCGGGCGAGATGGGCGTGAAGGTAAAGTTGTGCACGGTCTGCGTGAAATCACTGCTCGCGAGCGCACCGGCAAACGCGTTTGTCGGCGTCTTCGCCGGGTCCGCATCGCAGTGTTCTGCGCCAGCAGGAAGCGATCGCAAAAGGTAGGAAAAGAGTGCGCATCGTCACGCAATGGAAGAGAGAGAAGGGCAGCAAACAGAAGAAAGAGTCCAGATTAATCCCAATCACCCCAAAGACGGACCTAGTGTGAGTCGCGGTTAGTTCAACTCAACAGCACTCTACCAATGCGGATGCGGATGGACTGCCCGTACTTACAGCATGGTGATGAGACCTAGAGGTTTTTGCATGCACCGTTTTGAGGTGAAGATGGCACATGCGGCGCCCGATGAACAATGTTAAGAGTCAACTATTACAAAGGGAGATGGTCGATGTGGATGGAGAAAGGGAGCATGGTCACAAAGGCACGGTGGAAGGAAAGCAAATGAAGCACTCGGGTTGGAAGTGCTTCAAATGCCTTCCGCGCATCGCAGGCCCACCAATCGCACGGAACCACCAAACAGACGAGTCGTCAGAGAACAACTGCACACAGCAACTTAAAAGTGTAACACCAACGAAACCATAACTTCCACATCATGCACGACGTCCCTGCGATAGTCAGTCAGATTATTAATCATGATATGGCCACTGGCGGCGGTTGATTAAATCAAATCAAGCGAGATCGATATTAGTGCTCCAACACAGTGTGTGAGCATCGTATGTGTTGCACGAAATCACTCTTCGAGAGCTAATTAGAGTAGAGCATGCTAAACGATGTTATAAGCATTTCTCCAACCGCATTTGAAACGCTTACCACTTGCTTACCTTTCTCCTTCTCCGCCGGCTGTTTGCTGTCGTAGCTCTTAGAGCGTGGTTCAGAATCGGGACTCCTCGCACGGGTGGTGAAAGACCTCGCATTGCAGTTTACACCCTGCGCTGCTTTCGACTGCTGCGCAAGCTCCTCGTTGAGTCGTTTCGCAAGATGCAGAGCTTCATGCCCGCAAACTGTATGCGAACTCCTAAATAGACAAGTTACCATGGATTGAGTGTTATGCCTAGATTAGATCTAGGAATACCCGATTGGAATAGGCTCGCTGGATCGATAGAAGTAGTGATCGGACGCGGATGGGGAATCGAGATGCGGCGAAGACGTTTCTTCCCTCGGTGCAGCATCCCCATTCTCATCGCTGGACATGCACCCTTCTTCATCGATCTTCTGCGAGAAACCGTCCTTGGGCTCTTCTGGTGTTGCCGTCGTCGATGTGTTGTTGCTCTAGAGCAGAAGCACCTCAATGGTTGTTCCACGTTCAAGATGATCGCAGCCTCACAGTGTTTTTACTCGCCACACTCTCATTTCGCGAATGGGGCCTGAACCCCGGACCCGGAGGAAGGTTCTTCTGGACGCAGCAGTTGACTCCGGGGCTGAAGTGCAGCTCGACGTGGAAACGATCCTCGCTGGAAGGATCTTTCGTGGGGTCTTCGTAGAGCATGACGACGATCTGCGACATGTAGTTCAGCTCGGAGACCATCGAGACGTACTCCATCGCACGACGCCATTGCTCGTCAATGCGAATCTGCAAGGCACTGCATTTCTAAACAACCTTCCACCCAAAGTAGAAGTTGCTTACGTCCATCAGATGTCCGTGTCGTAGGACAGTGATCAAGGAATGGATGTGACTCTCACTGGTGAAATAAAGTCGGGTGCGGACATGTCGACCTGGGCTGGAAACACCGTGTGAGTATCGCGGATTCAGCCGGTTCACAGTCTCATCGCCGCTCTCCTCAATGTTGCGCTGCAGGTCGGCGCGGATCTTCTTCAGCAGCGGCGTGCAAATGCCCTGGCCAATCGTCAGCTTCTCCTGGCAGGTGAGGCCATACTCCTGCGGAATAACAATGTCGGCGAGGTACTTGGCATGAATGTATAGCTCCTCGGCCTGCTCGAACTGCAGTGTATGCTGATTATGCTGCAGATCATATTTAATACAATCATAGATATCGGGGATCTTGCTGATGTCGAAATTCTTGTTCTTCGTGTAGAAATCCTTTTCGATTTTCCCCCAGCGTCGACCCATTAGCTCCCAGGTTTCACCATGGTACAAAACAGCATCTGCAAAGGTAACAACAACGTCGCGAAAGGTGATCTACCAATTGTAGAAGTGGGTCGAAATCCACCTCGTGTTTTGGGATCTTCCTTCTTCTGCCGGACAATCTCCATTAACGTTTTGATCAACTCATGGACATTGCGACAGCAATGCACCGGATTCTTCACAAACTCCAACGCGTCCGAGATGCTCACTGAACTGCCTGGATTGATCTTCTCCTTATCATCCTGCGAAAAGTCTCTATCCAACTGCATCAACTCATGCAGTCTTGCTTTACACCTGGAGAGAAAGATCCTAGTGAGTGGAGGTGCGTATGTACGGAAGCAGATGCACTTGCATATTTTGATATTTGCTACTATCACAGTCGTTGTCCAAGAGGCCATTCGTGTTGGCACTCTTCACCATTTGCACGAGGATCGGTGTGAGTTCGCCCTCTAGTGCTAGCAACCCCTTGGCGAACGCCGCCGCCGTCATCTGCACCCTGCCCTCATCCGAAGCGTAGATCTTCAGATCATGCCTGAACGTCGAATGCAGTCTCAGAAGACCTAATCCTTGTGCACCCGCATACTCGCCTAGCAAAATAAAGAGAGTTTACTCGTCGCCATCCAGATCATCCAGCAGCCACGCAGAAGCAAACGAAAAAACAAATGCAATCGTGTGATGATGATTGGATCAGCGGGTATGCATATACACCAAACACACAAATAATTACCCAGGAAAATCGTCTGACTCTACGTAAGCTCTCAATAAAAACAGTGCGCATTAAGAAAGAAAAAAAAAGGAAAACGCCTAATACGAACCAGCGAGATGTCTACCTTGTCCTCCTGGATACATGCAACGAAAGATTCTGCCCAGCTCTTCGGCCTGAATACGCCCGGCGGGCGTCAGCTCGCCGCCCCACTTCAATATCAGCACTAACGACGGTTCTACCGGTCGATCTACTACAAAACATTCGTCATGAATTACGATCACTCCCACTCCCCAACGGTTCGATTATCGTGATGGTCGCTACGCAAAACGTGATGAGAGAAAAATAAGTACGGCGTACTAAGATTGGGTTTACCGTCATCCGAACTCGAACCGCGAGGACGACCCTTAGGTTGGTACTTCATCTGCACCTTGCGATTGATGCCCGAGAAATGGCCGTACCTACACAAGATGGCCGCCATCATATCAACTAACTTATCAAGTTACCAGTGCGTATACAGTACATTTCCAGCACGCTTTTCAACTGCTCCAGCTTGCCCTGCTTCTCTTCGATCTCCGGGTCGGCTTCGTGCTGTTGAATCTCGGCGAGCAGCGACCGGGCGATGTCGAGGATCTCCTGGAGCTGCTTGGGTCGCTTCAGCTTGACGTGGCCCTGCTTAAATCCGTCGTACTTCTCGAAGATCTCAAAGAATCTAGGACAGCGCGTGTGAGATGCACGCTCGGCAGATGCACGCAGCGGTTCGCTCCTACTTGGGATGGCGCACTTCGACCTTCATCTTCTGCTTGGGTGTGCGATCGCCGTGGCGGATGACACCGACGACACAGCGCAGCTCCATCATCTTGCCGAAGGTCGTCGGCACGATGGGCGGATCATCCAGCTGGAAAGGCACCGACCATGGAATGTGCAGTGTCGGCGCCAGCTCGCGCAAAATCATGTTGCCCAGGATCTTCGCGCAGTCGTCATAGTACTTATTGGAGTTCTTCACGAAGCTGAAGCCGTTCACATCGCAGACAAACGACTTGCCGTTTGCCCTGCACACGCCGTTAAATGAACACGCATTGCAATCGACATGAGGAGACTGCTCTTACCGCAGGAGATCAAAGCCACACACTGCCTGCTTGAACGCGAGACAAACCTTCCGTGAGATCAGCTTCTCAGCGTTGCTCAGGATCACCGGATAGCGAATCTCTTTGCCGTCGCGGTCACGCTCCACCTTGCCATCCAGCGCTGGCGACTTACGAGCCTCAGCATGTGCATAATCTGGCCCCACGGTGTACACCTTGCATAGGGACAATCAAACAAATAAATAAACGCAGCCTCGCATCGCATCTCATCAAGCGCTTGTTTTCTTTACTTGCCATACGCTAGATATCAATGTTATTCGAAGCGGAAAGAAGCTACTGAGACTGATACGCCACCTCCAGTTAGCCATGTGATTAGTTTCCATACTCAGTTTATATCTAGTGCATAGAGAATCAAAACGAACGGACCTTGACCATTACCTTTACGTCTGTACCATCCGTAGGCATAAAGTCCTCATAGATGAAGCTCCCCGTCTTCCTCACACGCGACTCTGGCGAATATACACTGCTTCTGCTCCCAATCTAATCACACACATTCGTTTACAAACTTAACCTGCTAAAGCAACCAGTACAAACTTACTTTTCGAAACAATCTCTGACTTCCACCACCTGCTGAGGTTGGGTAGTAGATGTAGATATTGTGATCTTCAGCAGATACAGGCTTCTCCACGAATGGCTTATTGAAGGTAATGCCGTTGACTTCAACATGGTCCTCAGACTCTACGAGCTCATGATCTGTTTACGAACTCAATGTTGATGTGATTCGAACAGCACTGTGCACATGCTGCTAGAAACTACTCACTCTTGGGATCCGCACTGTCGCGATCCAGCACAGCGTAGCGTGGTATTTCGATGCCTTCCGACTGAAGAATAGAGTACACCTTGCGCCTATCCTGGATGTCGTACTGCATGTGCAGATTGTTGATGACATAAGGATGGTGCAGCTGTGCATACTGAATGGCCTTGTCGAGCGGAAAGCCTTTCGAGTGGAACGAGATGAGGCAGTCGCATACGGGCCACTCCTCGACCGGCTTCTGCAAGCGGCGTAAATTAGCAATTACTACGACATGCAACATCGGCGAGCGCATTACTTCTAGAATTACTTCCTCCGGGAAAACGTTCACTTTGATGTACTCGAACTCCTGCAGGCGCGTGAGGATCTCCTTCATCGGCTTGCTCTGCGACTTCTTCGCCATCGCGCACACACCAACCACCACTTGCTTGCCATTCTCCTCCATGTCAGGGTTCACACCCACACTACTCGTATCACATAGCTCAAGGTCCCCCTGGAAAAGCCCACATTCAACCTAATTTATCCACAAAATATGTAGTCATTTAGATACATTTGATTTGAAAGAACCTGATGTCATCATGCACATTATCACTCACAACACAACTCATAATCTGTTTGATCACAGCATACTTTCAAACAATGAGACATGTCAAGCCAAATATCAAAACCGATGTTAATGCTCATACACCACAATCAAGCCAGAAACAATGAACAAAGTTTATTTTATGGTAGTTTGAATATGAAATGACTGCACACAATCAACATATCTTGGTGTACCCTCTTTGTAGGCCTGAGAATAGTGCTTAGAATTGGATTATCGACATGTTCAACCACAATCATAGGCAGTATAACTCCACATTCTGTTATGCTCGTTTGTTGATTCGGTTTAAGCTTTTGTGGCATTTTCATTTAGATCGTGTTTGCAATTGCTTGGCTGCAGTGAGTATGTATATAGATATACATGTGGTGCTCAAAATAATCAATGAAATAGGAATAAGCATCATAATTGCACACTTACACCTCCAATGTAAAACTGTGTGGGTCTAGCAGCTTTGCGCAAACCTTGATAGCCATATTCAAGTTCAGTGTAGGACATGATCAGAATGAGCAACCATTACAAGGTTACTAGTTTTGCATCTAAAAATTGCAGATTATTAGATTGCTTAGAGCTTTGGATGCGCAGCCACTGCGAACATCACACGCAGCCGTGCGCAGTTAACACAACGCAGCAGCGAAAGCAGCAGATTACATGCGAATGTTTCTTTTATTACATAAGTCGCAAAAATAGTTCGTTATTAGAAATAAATGTATAGATACCTTGTTTGCGTAGACAGTTAGACGCTGTGAATACGTTGACTTGTTTAAAAGCAAAAGTATCGAAATTGCGACAAAGGAAAATCCGCAACATCTACCTCCCAAAAATTTCACTGCATTGGAGTCGTTGTATACCTAGTGCTAACCAACTATTTGGGAGGAAACGTATATCGCAAAAAATACATTTGAATTTAAAATTAATGTTGATTAATGCCACCACCATCTCACTGAAACAATTAGTGTATTGTTTTCTCATTCAATGGCTTATTGGTTAAGGCATTTGTATTATAAAAATGATTCAAACTGATATTATATTCTTGAAACACTCATACGGAAAATTTCAGTGCGCAAGTGCGCAAGTGCGCATGCTTAACGTTCAACCAATTTTCATATGTACATTGACGTCATGTGGTTTTCTTTTTTATTTTAATCTTTATATTACTAAAGAATAATAAATATTTTCTCAGTACTAAGTTACAACTTGCACTTGGGTATCGTTAGTATTTATATGAAATTAAAGTCCAAATATTCTCAAATTCTTTAAGCATGTTTGCAAGGAATTATTCAATTTTAGAGACATTTTTAACTAAAGAAACCAGTAAAAAACTTTTTTTTAATATGAGATAGTTTGAAAGCGATTTATTTCCAGTGTTAGAACCACATTGAAATCTATCGTTGAAATCGGAGTCAGAATCGAAAACCACTGAGGATTAAATCAATTAAACGATAATTAAAAATTCGATTTTCTTAAAGCTAGCTTTTCAAAAACCTAGCGAACGAAGCTGTTTTACTGTGATTGTATGTTAAATGTTTTATTTCAATAGAGTCCGAGTGCTTGGTCAAATTCTAATTTTCTTCCCAAATACATCGTTGGTTATTCATTTATTGTTATAGGTTTTAAATAAAAGATATACTTAACCGATATACACATGCATCGTCGCAAGTTAGGTGTCCCCAAGTTTGAAAATGAACCAATGGTGGCGAAGGAAGAGTTTGGATCGTTTCGTTATGTCGGCACATGTCGGAGACGAACAGAACCGAAGAGAAAAGAAAGAGAAAGATAGTATCTGCCGGTCCTGGATCTATGCTGCCGGCATAACTACGACCACTCCGACGTTCGAGATTGGTCCCATTGGTCTTCTCTACTTATTGAACTTTTTGGTGCAACAATGCCAAGCGTCCCACAAAAGTTGTGTTCAAGATCGTTAGAGGGCTTCTGAGTAATGACGTCAGGGCTGAAATTTGTTACTTTGAGGCTCAATAGGTCAATCATTGAATAAAGATACATGTACAGTTCCATAGAGAATAGTTGTGAGTGGGCGGAGCGAGGCGCTGCGCGCCGAACTG
>JAODFX010049871.1:0-10163 GCA_027580035.1 Dorylogaster longipes | reverse complement strand
CGATGGGGGTGGGCGCGAAAATTAAGAATTGTCACATTTTGTGGCTGTAATCGTTATTATATCCGTAATTCTTCGTATAGGGCGAGGGGGGGGGGAGCAAGTGCCCCACTGCCCGCCCCACCCACCACTGGCTACGACCATGCACACATACCCACACACGTGTTTTGCGAGATTGTCCGGCCAATGAATATGATCGAAGGTTGTTTGGTCGGCCAGTTTCGTTCGGCGGCGGTCGGCGGGAGTAATGAATGAAGCGATAGCACCCACGCTGATAGACAAACTGTCGCCGGCGGCGCCGCCGCTGCCGCCGCCCCCGCAGCGTCGCGACGCCGCCGTCGCTATCATATCGCACGCGTCGCCAATGCCAAAAGAGCGCACTTAAAGTTCGCGCTCGCCGCCGACGACTTTCGCCCACGCCGCAACGGACCGCGGCCATTTCGGGGGCCGGGCTTTTTTGCACGCTCGCTCGCAGCTTGCTTGCACTTCCGGCGAGCTTGTACGCGACGCGCCGCCATTAGCATAACGACGCCGGCGCGTTTCACGCTCGATTTCCATGTAAATGACAATTACTCGACGAGCACTGCGTTCGTCAAAAACAACAACACCACGAACGCGAAGAAGAAGTGCCACGCAGCATTTGGCTGGATATTTACACACAACGATTTAATCTACGATTGCACACTGCGGGCGCTTTTTTAACATCAATAACAACAAGTAGAACGATGATAAGACGATGAATTAACTTATTCAGTAATTGCAAGAGTATGTTCAGAGCCGGATTTAGACTTGATAAAGCCCTAAGTGTCATTGCCTATGTAAGTGCCTATGACACTTAGTATTAGTGTTCAAATATTCCTTTATATTCTTTTTCCTTAAGTTTTATTTTATTGAATAGACGCATGAAATTAAATTTAATATTTTTTCTATCTTTGTAGTTCTTTGGAAATCTGTGTTCAAAATTCTCAAACTACATTCGCATCACCAACTTATGTATATAATATTCTTTTAAATATAATACTTATCTGAAATTATCTACAAAACTTTATTCTTTTAAATCACAATATGCGTTTTTTTTCAATTAATTTTAGCAATTAATTCATGAACATGAATCCCAAGCAAAATGTAAGGTAATTTGGATTGGTTCACTTCATGTGAAGTATGAAACTATGTGAGATTCAAGGGCACTGCGGTAGTTAAATTAAATAAAATATTTTCTCTGTGTGAATGTGTGTGAATGTGTATATATTGTTATAGCTTCTTTACCTGATAAAAAATCTGGTCCTGGGCATATAAAACCACAGACATGCTAAATTATCGTTTACGGGCATTTTAGGGTCAAAAATTTTTTCTCGGAACTATCAGACCTCTAAAATTCAAATTCAATAATTCAAATAAAGCCAGAGAAAAACGTAAAAAAACAATGAGGACTATTTTAACCTACAACCATAAATTTATCATCTTTTAAAAGCAATTTCCCGTGCAATTTCTTTTTGTTTGGTATTCTTCCATTATAAATGATATTCAGGAATAGCCTTAGCAGGACGTATTTGCCGTCCATTATTTGAATTTAAAAATATTTAGATATAAAAAGATCATAATTAAATAAATTGTTAGTTATAGACCACAAATTCATACACCATTAGAATGGAATTTTTCGACCAATAAACCATTTATAAGATTGGTTTAACTAAAACAACAGATAATTCTATGCAACCCATTATGGTCATGTTATTACTACTTATTATTATTCAGGACTATTAAATATTTTGGTTTTGCAAATAAAAGCACATTAAGACCTTTCTTTTTAGTAACTCTTTTTTTAAATACCTAAATCATAAATGATACTCTCGCATTATTAATGTTCTTATTCCCGTATTGTAAAAGCTAGTGCTAGCAAAATTACAATCCCTGTATCGCGATATCCGTACCAAAATCTGTACGGATCATGCGGATACTATTCTCCTGATACTGATTATCCTGATACTTATATTTATTTTGATACAAATAGACATATAGAAACTGATGGAGAAAAATGTCCGTCTTATTTGTTTTTTATCTGTAACTATCCGTTTCCATTCGTTTCTATCCGTTTATCCATTCGTCTGTCTGTATTCGTCTAAAAATAAGTATCCAGATGGACGGATAATCATAATAAGTATCCGTCTAGAATTTCATATGGATGAGGTAAAAGAATTATCCGGATATCTGGATAATCCGGATAATATTGCCCTAATAAAAACCAATAAAGCCATATTCAGTATATATGTATTCTCAACCATATATAAAAGAAAAAGAAAAAGAAAAATCTATACGTAGAGATTTTATATTATATTATTATCGCTGACTAGGCACATTGAGGACTAGCATTAAATATGTTTTTGTTTTTGCAGACAAAAGCACATCTGGACGTATTAGCCGATGCGCTGCTGAGATGGGCCCGAGGGCGCTAATCTTTCCGCCGGGGACAATTGCATCTGCAGGAAGCCCTCCCCATCCGCGTCGAGAACATGGCATCCACTCTTTCAGCGCATTTTGTTAAAAACCCCTTCAAATGAACTTACAACCCGCCTCAAGCATTAACAATCTCACGGTTCTGTTACAACCAGCATGCAGGTCATTCCGACTCATGCCACCTTACGACTAAACCAAGCTTTTCAATCGAGACAACAACAAGAAGAAGAACAACAACAACAACCACAACCAATCCAACAAAAATGTATACAAGCATGCGAATCACACGATTGCAAACTGCTGCGAGGAGAGCGTTACAAAGTGTACGAATGGCCCCGCGCCGATTAGGAATGACTACGATCTAAGACCTAATTAAATCTATTAGTTTGTAAGCGATTACCTAACCTATCTGCGATGTTTGAGCGA
The DNA here is from genome assembly GCA_027580035.1 of Dorylogaster longipes. Lineage (NCBI taxonomy): Eukaryota > Metazoa > Arthropoda > Insecta > Coleoptera > Staphylinidae > Dorylogaster > Dorylogaster longipes. Next base: position 7,286 of record JAODFX010049871.1, on the reverse strand, counting down.
TGATGGTGAGATATTTCAAGCAAACTTTAATCAACTGCAGGGAGCGCGCGCGCGGACGTAAGAAAACCCCAACATTCCAGCATCAACACACACATGCGTACACACGTACACAAACATGCACACACCCACGCATTCGCCGCCTTGAGCTTCAGCGCTTAAGTCATTTTTCGGAGCGAAAGAGGTGCTCTTGCAGCGCTCGTCTAGTCAGGTCCGAGCGGTTCAAGAGGTCTTCAATGCCATTCCGTTCTCATTCTCCATTCCATCGCTCTCATCCGTCACTGGCAATGCGCTGGACGCATGACTCCATCATCATCCCCATATCGCATCCGTTTCACGTTCGTTTTGTGCGTAGTAGAATCCGATGACTTGCGTAGCTACACGTTGATCAAACATTACACTTGTGAGAACAAAGACTAAGTAATAACGCGCAGGCCCCACACACAGCAGAAAGTGATGACTTTTTTGTTCGGACGGACTTTCATTTCGCTGATGGAAGCTGAGGTGCGAGTGGAAGTCGCCGGTAGTTTGCTGATTTTGTCCAAGAATTGCACATTCAAGAATGGCAGATACTATAGTAAGAGATTTAACGTTAATCTTCACGATGCTGGTGGTGATTTTCGAGCATGATTCAATGTCCACACCAAATCATAAAAACCAGATGAATGACTATGAGTAACCATCCAAATGCAATTTTCCTAGTTCTAGAATAACCAAGTGAATACAGAGTATTTTTTACTATCTTTCCACAGTTACTAAAAACTATTCTATTCAAAATTTTAAACCGTATATATATATTGATATTGATTGATGATAGATGTGTAGTTTGAAAAATATACAAAACACTAAAAAAAGCCCAACGCTTTGGATGTTTCATCGTTAGTAGAACAAAGTGTATTTTGCATGCACCACTCGTAGGGAAACAATTCAAAAGTAGAATGATGTTCCAGTCGATCGATGTTGATGTTGTATTTGGATTGTATTTGGATGCGTTCGTAAGCCGAGCTGAGACGTTTCGTCCTGGAGGCTGGACCATCGTGCTTGCCTGCCGTCGGATTGCACGTGAGCGGAACCGACGCGATGCGAGAGCTTTGCGACACGTGGTTGCACAAATGTTTGCCCATGGTATCGGGCGATGATCCCGGCCGCTTGGGTGCGGTTCATCCTGAGCCACCGAATGCCATCCGCAGACATTTTTATAGTTGACGTCCATCCGGAGAGTGCAAAGTTTGGCTGCGCTCACGTGCGCTAATAGACGGCGAACTTTTAAGCATGATGGTTTTTCTGGACATTAAAGCGTCTCAGGAGTGCTTCTACGCGATAAAACTTGGCAAAATGTGGCAAATTGAAATTGCGATGAGCATGCCGAAAATCTCTACGCTTAGCATCGTCAGTCTTACTTCTTAGCCATAACTAGATAGCAATTGTTGATTCTCAAACTCAATATCTCCATGAACAACATGAAATGTTAGAATAACATTTTGGAATTCAGTTTCCACGAAAGAATTTCAGAACAATTCTTTTAGTCTTTGCAATAAACATCATTAATAATATTTATTTTCGAAAAGACAAGAATAAGTATATTGTTCTTGAAGATTAGAGAAAGGAATCGACGATAAAATCCTATTTGTATGCAAGTAGATTCGTATCTTCCTGAATTAACTTGATTCAAATCGTTGGTTGTATTTTCCAAAAAAAGTCTGATGCTACATATGAGTCTGAAAGCAAAGAACTTCATAAACTACTAGGGCCCGCGGGCCGCCAATACCTAGCTGCAAAAAAACGTAGGACATTATTAACTAATTGCTAGAATTATTAAACATTGTCACGTTCCACACGCAGGCTTCAGTGAACAAGCAGAGGAAACCAAACCATTGACGAAGTTATGCAACGTCTGAGACACTTGAGTGCAATCAATTGCTAACCGAATTCGTTTTCCACTTCAACGTTCGGAGAATCGGCCTACAACACTGCACGTTCTTATCGTTTGCGAAGACACGACTAGGGGGAGGCAGTGCGTTTCGATTCGATCGACCCCATTTGCGGATCGTCGGGGGCGGCGATGTCAAAGATTCGAAACGGAAAGTGACTGGAGAGCAGTCGCGATACAAGTGTAGATCGCCACCACGATTGCTGTGCTATAGTGTGAATGAAAGAAGGATGAAAATCGACGCGAATCGATGTCGAAAGTTGGTGCAACAATCTTCCAGTGTGAATTTGCATTCATGCGCTGCACTCGCGCTTAAATGGGACGACTTGGCGAACGGCGAATTTTGCGCGATTTCACCGCCGCCTCCGCTGCCGCCGACAGCGTGAAACTTCCGACATGTTTACCGTCCGTACGTGCATTCTGTAGATATATCGGTCAGAGTCAATAACCTGGTCTACTCGAGTTAAATTATTCCTGTCTTCGTCGTCGCCGCCACCGCTGCCGCCGCCGCTGCACTACTCCCGAGTCATCTTCCAGAAGCGCAGTTGTTTGCCGGCGGCGGCGGCGGTGGAGGCGGTGGGGAAAAGGGCGATGTGTTTGCGATGCAAGTTTTCGATAAAAATACCATTCATCAATCGCCACGTCGCCCCCGCTCCGCACGCACCCATCGCCTCCCCCCGCCCCTACCGCCGGCGCGGCGATGGCGTGCAAACTTTCGCGTACGTTATCTGCCGTTATCAATCCGCTGATTAATTGAATCGCAACGGCTGCCCCCTGGTGGTGAATCGAATTCAACGACCTGCCGCCCAACCCATCCCCCTGCCTTCCTCTACCACCCGCCCCCAAACCATCTAACGCAAACCCTCGCACCCCCTTCTTGCACAAAGCAATGCACGGACTGCACCCTAAGCAGCACACACACTCGATGTATATGCAATTAATGTAGGTAATCCATAAACAAAAACTATAAACAATTGTAGGTTAATTAATAATCACTATACCTACCTACCATTGATACACACAATGAATGTACGATATAAATAAATGTTTTGGTTCTCAATATCCAACCACCCTAAACGGTAAATAACAAAAATATTGCATTTGGTTCGGTTTCATTGACAAAAATAACTAAGTCTAAGATAAATAAATGTGATATACTTAATATTAACAATTATGTTACGTTATCTATACATATATTATATAAAAAGGTCTATATATATAAAATTATATATATATAAATTTATAAATATATAAAAATATATATATTAATTGTAAAAAAAGCAAACAAAAATTTAGTTTTTCAATTTGGGAAATCAAAAGACGATAGTAATGTATGTAAATTTGGTCATTACGTTCAAACGTTTTATTGTTACTGAACTTTGGTTGTGACTTCGTTACGAATGTGAAATGTGCAAACAAGTCAAATTACTTATCTTCTTCATTACCTAAGCGTAACTTCGAAACGATACGGAACGTACGATAACCTTCTTGTCCTTCGACCCCCACAACTACTAACGGCAGAATTATCACGTATGATAAGCGTTATTTTTGTCTAGATGAAATAACTATTTTCCATCCGGCCAGCCTCGAAAATCGACACACGTCAATTGCCTACCTTAGGATACAAACCTAGCTCAGCGACACATACTTAAGTCAAATACGAAATTGAATTGCGTATTTTTGTAAAAAAAAAACGAAACATGCGAAGCGCAAGAAGGTTTTCATTGTTCTAACTTTTGAAATGAGGCTTGTTCAAAAAAACCGGCAATAAACAGCATTCAACAAACCTCTTCTTTAGATCACAGTTGAATTTGGATTATATTTCTGCTAGGCTTGTCTAGGCTTAGTAGATTGAGCAAAAACGAGAAGATGTGAAACCTCAAATTTTGGCAATCTTAGTAGGCTAAACCTGGGCCTGATGGGTTTTTTGAACAACCGGCGTTCAAAGCGATATCACAACACGGTTACCGAACGGTTTTTTTGACAAGCCTATATCAAATGCCGTCTGCTGGTGCGAATTTCTTGAGTCACACACAAAATGCTTGCACACGAAGTACGTTGTGAAACCTGTATGTACGATATAATAGTCTAGAAACATATATATTTTTCGACCGTAGAGACGATATATTTGTAAACGTGTGTCTAGTCTAAACTCAAACAAACAAATAAAGAAACACAAACTCAATGAGAAGAACACAAAAACACAAGAAGAGAGCAACAAGTAACTAATCTTTATAAACGAATTTTAAGCTCATGTTCAAACATTGTTATTTTAATATTCTCTGTGTACAAATATACGAGAGAAGAAAGAAACACATCGGAAAAGTAATAATCTGCAACGTAAAGTAATAAGTAAATTATGCAACTAATTGAATATCAACAAAAAGTCGAATAAAACGCGCCAATCGAGTCAATAACACGTCAAACAGATGTCAGTCGATGGCTGTAGTCGTGATTAGAGAGTGTTAGAGCCCTTAGAGCTATTCACAATGCACACACGAATGCACCCCTCCCCCACCGCCAACCACCAACCACCAACCACCCCCAGCATACACACACACACACACACACTCACAGAATAATGCACAACGCACAATTTCTATCTATGTAAAATTTGTATAAAATGTAAGCGAGCTTACAGGAGGACGCGGTGTGAGCACGCATATGACTCTAGGTAGTGATCGTTTTAGCGATAACAATATGCACAATGAAGCACCAATTTTTCACTCTATTGTAGCGTGGCGTGGCACTGTGGCGCCATCTAGGGATTGGTTCGATTAGCAATTGACCCTTTCGTTTCTTTATTCGCCGGCCTAACCGAACTGAGAGATTGGGAATTTATTGCAGACACACTCACTTACTCACTCACTCACACCCACACCCACTCATTCTCACAAGCGAAAGGAGAGAGGAGAAGGCGAGAGGAGCTGCGGGAGTTCACGCATTCGATGTTTGGTCGCGTTCTTGGGAGACAGCCGGCCAAGCATCGACCAACATTCGAACAAACGAACTATTTTTATATTCTTACAAATTGTACATTACGTAACTGACGCTCGAATTAGTTGCGACATGTTTTCGTTCCAGAGACGAGCGCAAAGACGAAGAGAGAGAGAGAGAGAGAGAGGGAGTGTGGGGGAGTCAGGCAGAGATACAAGATTTGTTATAATCTGACTGAATAAATTTTAATCTACGATATTGAATAATTTTAGCGATGACGAACTGAGACCGTACTGAGTAAACTTTTAAACAAACAAAATGTACAAATATGTCTCGAGAGCAAAACAATAGCAGACACCCGGACGTCGCATTGCGCGTCAGGACAAGGACAACACTCTAGGTTTAATCTCAACTGCTGGGTTGGTAGTGCAAAATTAGTTCACTAGTTTGTTGACAACCGCGTTCGTTTACTCGCCAATCATTACCGTCACGTTCAAATTGTAAAAATCGTCATCGACATTGCAAACTTCTTCGACATTGTAGGCGACGAACATACGAACAGATGCGATGCGAAACAAGGAGCAAAACACGTTTAAGAGTATGGGGTTGTCTCTTGGCGATGTGTGCATTGAATACGAGAGTCGAGCAAAACAGGAATGTAAGCGAAAATAAAAACGCAAAGAAATCTTATGCTACTAAAACAATACATACATTAAACTATATTGAAACGGCACTGCGATGTGCTAGAAGGAGATCGTCTATGATCTTCGTATGGAAACGAGCATGCGATGATGTTGATGCCGACACAGAGCTGCTCTCATTATGATTATGATTATTATTATTGTTAGGAAATAATAATGGTGTAATAAACGTGCATCGTTCGTGACGATGAACATGGTCGCATGGTGACGATCACGAGAGCGAGAGAACGAGAGACATGTTGATGATTGCTGTACTGATGATTATTGTAGTAAGGATGTGAGAGAGCATGGGGTGGACGGAACTAAACCTAAATGAAGATAAAAACTACACAAACGAAACTATATTATTATTAAACAAGTAAAGATAATAAATGTACAATTAATGCCTCAGCCAATAAAGTGGTCTAAAAATGATTCACCAGTGTTTTCACCACTCGTGACATGGGAACGGTTTATTCGCCTCGTAACGCATCTTTGCATCGAGAGTCACATTGATGAATGAACATGGAAAATATACAAACGACTAAACAGACAACGATTTCTTATGTTTATAGTTTATATTTGGGTTGTTAATGTTTCCGTGTTTGCGCTTTCCCTGGCAACAATTCGATTCCCCAACATGAGGTTCCAAGCTCATAGAATCATCACCGTTCGATTGTATATGGAGTCTCGAATCATCATCGACAACAATCTCTTCATCATCACTTTGTTGTTGTTGCGCGGGGTTAGGAATTTGAGATTTCAAGAGTGCTGAATGGACGATGGTGACATCTTCGCCAACATCATTAGTGTGCTCGGAACCAGCTGGGTTCCCGTTAAAATGATTCGTGCGATTGCGTAAGTTGGCCACTTGTGCAAATGCACTAATTGGTAGCGGAATCGGGATGGGTATCGGTAAGGGGAGGAGCACCGGATAGGGTACCATCACTGTGACCGGCGGAAGGACGACCCCCGCCGGGGGTGGAGGAAGTGTCGCCGTAGGCGTGACTATGGGAGTGGCTGCAGTTATGAGGGCGTTCGGTAAGTTTGCTAAGCCGTTCACTCGCCGCCCCATGTGGTAAACAGCGGTACCTGTTGCACACAGCCTTGACGCTAACTCGGGAAAGTCTTTACTCGTCGCTCCGCCTTCCACGGGCGCATTGGTGGGTCGTCGGTTGATGCGCAAGTCCTGCGCTTCGTCATTGGTCGGCTTGGCCAGTGGGAGGGTGGCAGGGCGTTTCCGGAGGCGTTTCCGCCGCGAGTGGACGCCATTCTTTTCCGGGACCACGGAGAGCAGCTTTGAAGGATGCGCTACCGTGATCATCGGCAGAGGCTGGTCTTCGATGGAGCGCGTCGGCGGCGTCGGCAGCACCATGTTGAACACCGGCGAGGATGTGCGCGAGTTCGGCGAGCGACAGTTGCGCATCCACAGGTCCGGTGTGATCAACCCGGACGTCGTGTCGTCGTTGAGCAGATGCGGATGCATCTCCAAGTGTGCACGTGTCTCCCGGCAGAAGATGTGCATCTTGTATTGATTGAGACATTTGTCGGAGCAGAACTGCAGCTGCGAGGCACCATCCTAAAACAGTGCAAGCCTATTTATTGCTTGCTCTTCAGACTTATACTTTGACCAGATATGGATAGCGGATATTACCTACCATGGGCGTAGCCAGGAACGGGGTGCCAAGATGGACAATTGCCCCCCCCCCCCCGCCAAAACCCAGGGACAATGTTACCCCTCC
>JAODFX010049870.1:0-18826 GCA_027580035.1 Dorylogaster longipes | reverse complement strand
ACATTCGTACTGTGTTTCCGGGAAGGAATAGAACTTTATGCAACTGCTGGTATTATTGTATGAATTGTGGCAGAGAACACAACAATTTCGGTTCGAAATATAGTTTCCACCCTCAGGGATAAACTTACAAAATGACCACTAGAGGCGCTGACTACTAGTGTGCAACAGTGTGATTGGTGTGCAAGTTGTGTGGTTATGCAACTTATTGTACTGTTTGAATAGCGGCATTACTTTTTGCTTTGTTTTTCTAGCGATATTTATATTATAACCTCGTTAATTAATCGTGTGCATTTTCCGAATAAATTATCCTTCGGGATCATTTTTAAAGTAGCCCTCCATGCCCACCCCTAGCTACGGCCCTGCTGCCTTCTAACCAGAACCTGCAATCTATACCCGTCAATGGTTGCAATATTACCAAATGCATTACTCAAATAGTAGGCTTTATAGCCTACTATTTATAATGCTAAAAACCAGAAACTTGAAGGAAATATTAAGTTATTTAGCTCGTTCGTAATTTATATTTGTAATTTATATTACGAATTAGCTAAATAACTTTAATGTTCTTTCAAGTTTATGGTTTTGAACATTAGAAACCAAACGACTATTTGTATCAATGTTAATTTTTAATTCTATACAGAGAGGTAGCACCTTAAACCATAAACATATGGACAGCCAGTATCCTATATTTACTGCGAGCGGAAAACATGAAAACATACTAAGGAAAGCAATATATATTCTGCACACAGGCAGTCTGTATTATGGCAACGAAGTTTGAAAGACGAAATTTTCTTCGTTTGAGAAGTATTTCTATAAAGAACAACAAATACATAATACATTATTATCTAAATAAGTTCCTATATAATATACAGCAAAACTACAGCAACACTTGATATATTGTGAACGGCATGTTCACACCATCAGCACCCCAATGTAGTGAAAAGGGTGCGTCGAGTGGCCTTCGACGAGAAGAGTCAGAATAGAAGCTTCGAAATAAAGTACATTCTCAAACCCCCAAACGCTGTTTTCAATCAAACGAACATTATTACAAATCCTTGCTATTTACAAGCCCGCTGCACACACGGCTACGGCACGGTGCAACACATACAACACACGATGGAAAAGTGAGGTTATACACCTTGTCAGCTTAACGGAGCTTTCTCATCATTTTCTGCTTCCGGCTATGTAAACGATGACAACATACTTTGGCCTTAGCAAGTTTTCTTTGTTTTTTGGTAGAATACTAGCTGGTAGGCAGCGCCTCTAGTGGTCATTTTGTAAGTTTTGACTGAGAACAGAAATTAAATAGGTACCCATTTGATTACATTATGTTATGGGGTGCTTGAATTCTTACAATAATACCCAGCAGTAGCATAAAGTTCTATAGCTTCAGTTCTATAGCTATAGGGACAACCGTAGTGTCACATTTTATAATCGCGTTCCCTTTTTTTTTTCTTCTATTGCATTTTGCTATTTTCTGCATCGACTCTCGCTTTCAATTGCCGCTGCGAAATTTCGTGTGCGGTGCCACCGCTTAATTACACCCTCGAAGGCAAATTTAATTGGGTGCGTTTTTCTGCCCGTTCAGTGTTTGCCTAGCGCACATCGAGCACGGATTTCGCTAACGATATCTAAATATATCTCTGCGTCGTCCGCATCGTTTCGTGCGCTCGTCTTCCACACATTTATATGGAAATACTTTAAGGCAAGTTGAAGTAAACATCGCCGACGTCGGTCACGAAACGACATCGCGTCGGGAATCTTTTTTGCACTTTTATTATTGTCGCGCTGAGCTCGACGTAAAAGAAGCGTACAGCCACCATGCAAGCAACCCAACACACAGTCAAACGGCCATAAATGTCAACCTTAATACATTTGGTCGTTGCCCCTTGCTTCGCTAGACGTAAACAAGAACGAACGAAAAGAAAAACAAAATCCAAATACCCTTCTTGATGACGTAGTATATAAATAACCAGAATGATAACAGCACGAGAACAATAGGAAGATAGGGCAAAACTATTTTAAGTTCCTAGGAAATTTCGGTAAGGTTATGAGAAATTGTAATCAGAATAAGGTGGTAATTTGATGGTTAATAATAATTGTGTTGGACTTTTAGGTTTTGTTGTGATGGATATTTCAATATCATTTGGTTTTTGTGCCAATTAACTACGCATATTTTTTGAGATTCTATTACTTTCAATGTAATCAAAATGGCATTTAATTTCCACCCGCAATGAACAATTTACAAACAAAATTAGCAGTAGAGGCGCTGATTACCAGTGTGCAATCATCCTACAAAGATATTCCAGTGCCGTACACGCAATGCGTGGTTATGCAACTTGTTGTACTTGTTTTACTTCAAAAACAGTAATGGTTGCAGTTTGATGGGCGAATGCTTGCTGGGCGAATCACGGAGAGCGCCGGCGGCGTCGGACGAAACCTCTGCGAAGCGCTGGCGAAGCTCGCGCAACCGCCGACGAAGACGACAACCGCGCTGCTCGCCGCCGTCGGGGATGACGACGCCAACGGTCGCGTCGTGCGCGACTCGCTCGTCGCCGCCGGCGCCGGCGTCGACCTCCTGGTACGCATCGCCGGCGCGCGCACTGCGCAGTGCGTCGTTGCGATGGACGCGCACGGCGAGTGCCGCCTGCTCGTCGGGGACGCCGCCATCCACCACCAACTCACCGCCGACGTCGTACACGAGCAGCGTGCCATCCTCGCCGCCGCACGCCTCCTCGTCATCGACGCCAACCTCCCGCTTGAGACGATGGACGCCGTCTTCGAGATCGCGCACGACGCCCACCTTCCCGGTAAGTAACGCCAATTTCAACTGATTGTTCGCAAATATCCGGAATCGATGGCAGCGAGAAAATTTCTTTAAAGTGTAATTGTGAAATAGTTGAAACAAATACAAAAATACAATTATTTAGCATACACTCCAAAGGAAGAACATTAACGTTAAATTGCGTTTTAAAACATATGGTGTATACGTTACATACATGGACGGATTATTTAAGTTGCGTGTGACTATGCTAAAGCCAAAGGCACTTGTTCATGAATATAGAGTAAAAGTGTAACGAAACATCTTGTCAGCAGTGAGACCAATTTGGTATCTCGATTGCAAGCATTTGTGAATGTGTTAGATCTCTACGTTGATGATCGACGCGTCCAAATGCAGTTACCAATGGCCATGCCCTTGCTGGTGTGGATTGGGATCCATCTGCATGATGAGATTGCGCGACTGCTGGCGAAGATTGTAGCTCTGCTTCGCCTCCTTGTAAAGCACGATGGCACCAAACATGTGGAAGAAGAACGCGCACACGGCGAGCCCGTACGCCCAACTGAGATAGTTGTAGTTGGGGTAAAGCAGCCAGTCGCGACGCGTGTGCGAAGCGCCGAAGATAACCACCGCCATAAACAGGAAAACAGCTGCAAGGTTAAAGCAACTGTCTTAGCCACTCTCTCATCATTGTGCAGCAAATACAACTGTACGTACTTGTTGTTGCCACACAAACAAAGTCAATTGCGGAGAGGATGTATTCATACTTGAGCACAAAGTTTAATGGCCAGCGGCACAGCTGCAATGCCATGATGCAATTTGCACTGAAGCTGAGCATGAATGACATGGTAACGAATGCCTGCACAGACATCAGCCATGCTGGCAGCAGAAACTCTCTGATCACATGGAAGTACGAGCTGAAAACATGATGGCAGCCAGTGAAGGGGTGGTCAAACTGATAGTATGGATAGCGGAAGCCTTTGAAGCAATACTCCCATAGACCCATATGCTCAAATTCACTAGAGGTGCCTTCAAATGACTGTACCCAGAATGGAGCACAGAATGCAATCAGCAGCAGGAAAAAGCCACAGTACGTCAATATGGCCCCATTGTAAAGAAATTCTGGAAGATAACCAACCAAGTGTTGAGGCGAGATGTTTGCAAGGTGTCAAATCTATTGCAAGACAAATAAAATTGCCACGTACCTGACGCTTTTGGGTACTCATTCTTTTCCAAACCCATTGCAGATTGGAGTTTAATTGCTTTATTTAATGGAATCAAAAACGTAAAGGCACACCTAAAACAATACTACGCTCGTTTGTTATTTACCACTTCAGCACCGCACTAAACTGTAAAAAGGTATCGTAAATTGTAAACAACCAATTACTCAAATAACCGTTCTTCAAACTCGTAAATCATAACTTTTGTGCGCTACTTGGCAGTACGGCCTATTGGATTTCTCTTTCTACGTTTAGGAATTATCAACTCTTAACATGCATTATTATTTCTTTTATCAGCAATTACATGCATTAATGTACCGGTTATGAAGCAACGGTTAAAGTGAAATAACAATGACTGACATATCGAAAAAGGGCGTGTGGTCAATATTTTCATAATAGAATTAAATCAAAATATAATCCAATGTAAGCAATATTTACCAAACCTTTTTTTAGCCAACTTGACCCATTTTCATATCAATAAAATCATGAAAATTGCACCTAGGATTGATCATTCCCATAGTAGCGCCCTCTGTCGGTATAAATATCACAGCGGCCATTTTATCTCGTTTGAAATAAACTCTTCACACTAGGCTTAAAACAGGATTCAATGCCAATGCTATCAATTTCCTCTTGCAGTCGTCTATTTTCCAAGTAGATGTATAAAACCAATGTAAAATGTAAACTATAATCTATATAAAAGCTTTCCATAAAAAATGCATAATTGCAGTACGTATGCACAACAGTTGAACAAACTTAAAGAGCAATCGTTTCGTTGCGATCGAAAACATTCCCGCGACCTCGCATCGATAAGGTACTTGGTTGGAATGCGTGTACGTACGGTGCGTGATTAAGATTAGGGTAACAATGCGTTCGTCGTTCTTACACTATGTGCTAGAATGCGGTTAGAGCATTCGTATAGTACGGAAGACTCGTCAATGCAAACGAGCAGTACGCCAGTTTGTTTAGGATCCCTGCGGATCGTAACGCTACAGGTAAAACTATTGTACAACGTGTGGAGCAACTTAAGCGTAAACAAGGGGGAGGAATGTATGTATGTACAGAGAAAGAAGAAGAAGGAAAAAACATGAACGGACGGTGATGATGCGTGCGCGTGTCTACGCTTTTGTCTCCTGCTCGACCTCGAAGCGCATCTGCGACTCGCGGAAGTAGCGCTCCTTGCGCTCGTGCACGTTCGCGTCGGTGAAGAAGAGCACGGAGGCGACGAGCAGCGCCACGACGCCGACGCAGCCGAGCACGAACGACCAGCCAAAGAAGTTGTTGTCGTGGCCGGGCATCCAGCCGTTGCGGTTCGCCAGTGAGGCGAAGACGACGACGGCGATCGCGCCGCACAAGCTCCCCACGAGCAGCACCCATGCGAGGATCTTCACCAGCTGGATGAACCTGCAGCAAAAGAAGGATTGTGCATCTTGCTGCAGTGCTCTGCAGTGCGTGCTTACCGCTCCTGGTCGGGGCCGCAGCAGAGGAAGTAGACGAGCGCGAGCACGCCGCCGATGAGCACCGAGATGAAGCACAGCGTGAAGAAGATCTGCGTCGCGACCATGAAGTCGGGCACGAGGAAGCCGCGCAGCTGGTCGTAGCCGGTGGTGAAGGGGTCGTAGATCCACCGGCAGCCGACGAAGAAGCGACGCTCGTGCTGCGAGTTCGGGTCGGGCAGCGAGCGAAAGCAGTGCGCCCAGAGGCCGAGCCGGTTGAGGCGTGCGCCCGTGATGCGCGCGTCCGACACGAGCCAGCTGGGCGTGCAGAATGCTACCGCGACGAAGACGAGGCCCACGACGAAGAAGCCGATCGCGACGTTGCCGGCGAGCGAGCGCCGCTTCATTCTTGCAGTCGGCGGACGATGCACGATGGCAGCCGAACACCAGCGAAAACAAGTGCTAGGCGCACAACAAACAGCAAGCCACAAACAACCGACCAATGTCCGAGAGCTGAATGCACGCGTCAATGTGGCGTCACGTCGTCCGACTACTACTTGTACACACAGCGCATCGCCGCCACCCACCACCAACCACTGCTGCCACTGCAGCTACGTGCTGATTGACCACACCTGTAACTTGCTACGCCAGCCGCACCCAACAGGTGGCCCGCGCGGCGCGAGTGCGCCTCAAGGACGCCGTCGCCGCCGGTTGTTTGCGCTGAGACACCCATCGTCATGGTGACGCTGCGCGCTGACTGCAAACAAGCCGCGAGCGTCTTTTGTTCCACCCGCATCGATACGCAAGACTGCAAATGCATGCGATTGATGATTGAAATTGTTTGCGGTTTGGATGATGCGACACAATGATGAGCGATCGCTGTGCATTGTGCTTGGGCGCGGTCGCGAGCGTCACGCAACCAGGTCGAACGTCGGGCACGTTTCGCGAAAGTGTCGCCTGCTGCGGCGAAAAGCGAGAGCGCAACGGTGGCGACCTTCCACGCCATCTTCAACGAGCTGCAATTGTTTCGCAAGCGTCGCAATGCTAGATAGCTTTTGTTCGCAAGCACGCCTGAAAAACATGCTAAAACTGTGGCACTTTGTTGTAATGAGAATTTTAGGTCACGTTTTTTTCCAGAATTTATGTGAGTACTCCTTGAAACAAACATATCTGACATGGTAAATAGCGTTTATACAATTTGTACACTCATTTTATATTAACAAGTTGATTTCTTTAATTGAACAAAGTAGTTTTGGATATCTCATCTCAACATTAATCATTTAGCAAGATCGACGATCGTCTCTTTCGTCGGCGTCGGCGTTCGCCTCCTTGCGCTGATCGGCGCGCTGTCGTGCATGCGCAGATCGCGCAGAAAGCACGCACCAGCAGCGAGCATCACCAGCACGCCGACGACGGCGACGTACAGCGACCAGCCGAAGCGCACGCCGCTGTGGTAGGGCATCCAGACGTAGAGGTCGCGCTGGCTGGCGAACGTCACGATGGCAACCGCGCCGCAAACAGCGCCGACGAGTGCGCACCAGGCTTGCGCACGCAGCAGCCACACGAACCTGCAAGACGAGATCTCCAGGTTGCAGGTGGAAGTGCAAGAGTGCGACGCACGGATCTCGACTACCTGCGGTGCTCGGGCGCGCAGAAGAAGACGTACGCAAGCGAGAAGATGAAGCCGATGGATGCGCACGCGAGGCAGACGGTGAAGAGCGTCTGCGTGGCGGTCATCACACGGCGATTGTACGCCGGCACCGAGAAGCCAGCGATGTCCGGCTGGCAGCCGACGAGGAAGCGGCGGTCGTAGAGCGCGCCGGGGTCGGCCAGCCACGTGGAGCAATGCGTCCATAGGCCCATCGTCGTCTGGCGTGCGCCCTTCGCCGACGTGAGCCACGCGGTCGACGCGAACGCGACGGCGACGAGCAGCAGCGCGCCCGCGAAGCAGCCGACGGCGACGTTGCCGACCAGCGACCGCGGGTTGCGCATCGGGACGGACGGCCGGAGGAAAGTGGGTCGAGCACGCGCCGTTTCACGCGCAACAGAACGAAATTACAATAATTGTTGCACTAATCAAAGAAGCACGGGAGGCACGTATGACACACGCTGCGTGCATTTCGTCGCTCTGCTGAACGACATCGCAGTACTTCTATCGCTTCAACACATCTACCATTTCCATCTGCGTTGCGTTTGCTGCCCAAGGCCAATTCGTCATCGTTGAGTCAGTGCGAGACACAATCTTTCGCTTTTCGTCATCAGTGTTACTTCCTCGAGTTCATTAGGTTGTCTACATTTAACCCATTTGTAAGCAAACTGTCTGAGCTTACTATTTTACTGTACACCGGTCTAGAAACAACCGGTGACTTTATACAATTCATGCAATTCATATGTGCCGATTGCTTTCTAATGCCAAAAATTCTGACCAGTACAATAGAAAACCTAAACAACGTAAAAAACAAAAAAAATAAAATAAACAGCTAATACAGCAGCTTCGTGAGACACAACCGGTTGAATTCAAAATAACAAAAGTATGTTTATCCGTTAACAAGTGACAATCAGTTAAAGGCGTTTACGCAGAGAGGTAGCAGGTCGTGCGAATCATGGCGATGAAAAATCGCACCGGACTGGCAGCGATCGGCTTCACCGCAACCGGATTCATCTTCATCCTCATCGCCTTTTGCACGCCGTGCTGGCTGGAGACCGATGGCACTCTCAGCGATCCACAATTCGTGCGCATAGGTACGCCCTTCGTGTCTCCACCCTTGACCGTTCTTGGCAGCTAAACCTTACGCGAAACTCGTAGGCCTTTGGCAGGTGTGCTTCAAGAACTTCACCGACTTTCACCACTACTACGACTACCGCTTCACCGGCTGCTGGTGGATTTTCGAAGAGGAGTACTACATCATCCATGACTTCCTGCTGCCGGGCTTCTTCCTCGCGACGCAGTTCTTTTTCACGCTGTGCATGACGTTGTTGCTGGTCGCCGTCTTTCTCACGTGGATGTACTGCTTCTGTAGCCGCGACCACGACAAGTACATTTTGCTGCTGCTGACTGTGGGCGCCGATCTGGTGATCGCTGGCGTTTGCGGCCTAATCGCTGTTCTCATCTTTGGCAACAATGGGGATCGAAGAGACTGGATGCCCAACTGGGAACATAATGATTTGAGCTGGTCATTTGCGTTTGCTGCTGTTGGTGCACTGCTTCTGCTACCAGGAGGTGCATTGTTCTTGGTGGAGGCAAGAAGAGCTCGCTATCGACTCCTTCAGGCATCCAGACCAACTTCACATTATGATATGGATATTCGGAAGTCATCTCATACTGATATCTAGTTCTACTGCATACATAAGTATTACCGACTTGCAAATCCGTCCAAAAGTCGAATTTTAAAATCTGTAAGGTCACATCGACATCATAGCATGAATGCCTTTTTATTATTGCTACATAATATTTAATTTGTACTCTTACAATTTATTAAATAATAAATATTTTTTAGATATCTTAAGCAACACTATGTTATCCCATTTATATATGCAACAATGTATTTAATTACTTGTGATGTTCTCATCTAATGCCATCTTCTCTGATTATAGTATTCTATGAACCTACCGACCATGACTGCTCGAAGAAAGCATTCCAAACTAAGCACTGGAGAAATGTCATCAAGTATATTTCACCAAACCTAAGTGAACTTCGAGTAATTGCTGAACATCTTGGAGCTACAAGTGCATCGATTGAAAATGCAGCCGACAATCTGAGGGAAACAGCGCGTTTGGCGAGATTCGTATCTGGGCATGTAGCGAACGTCATCGTGACGATGGGAAGCAAGGGGGTGCTTACTGCGCATGCCGACGGCTCCGTTCGTCACTATCCAGCGCTGCAAGCAGTTAAAGTGGTCAATGTGAGCGGTGCTGGCGATTGTTTCGCCGCCGGCTTCATCAGCGCATTGCTGGACGGCTCCTGCGAAGAAGTTTGCGTAAACGTCGGCTTGCACGCGGCGCTGTGCGCATTGTGCTCGTTGAGCGCCGTTCCGGAAGCATTCAATCTACCCCAATCAACCTGGACGCAAGCTGCGCATTTTTCCGTCTTGTAGTACTCATAAACATTTAAACTTGCGGCCATTCCAAACCGATCACATGGCGCCATCTGCGTGTCAGTCAACCGTAATCTTCGTAATGCACGTATCGGCCGCCTGATGGCGATCTCGGCCACGTCGCTGACGACGCGCACCTGTTGTCACGCACATCGGCGCTAATCAAACTTAGCAGGCTGGCGTGCTGAGCCACTTCGGGGGGCGCGCCGCTGGAGTTCGCCAACGTCAGCAAACGGCCGTCCGGAGCGCACCTGAACGGTAAGCGATCGCCTTGCGGCCCCCAGATTCGCATGCTCTGATGGCTTGAACCCGCTGCGCGGGCCGTCGTCGTGCAGATGCGGCAGCTGCGCGGCGGAAAGACCAAGGAGAGCGCGAAGGAGAAGCGCCAGCGCAAGAAGGAGAACGCGGACGCGCGCGGCCAGGTGCAGACGATCGTCGTGCCGTCGCTGATCGCCATCTTCCTGCTGATCGTCGCCTACGTCTATGTGAAGACGAGGCCGAAGGAGAACTTTGACTGACGCGCATTTTCCGCGCCTACCTGCCTACTCTCGATAGCTGTAAACATGTTACACATTCCGTTCTGAACCAATAAAGTATTTGCCTCCGTCGCACCACAATCGAGCGCAGTCGCAATCAACTCCATTGTTTTCCACTCTTATATTGCTATAGATAGAAGATAACAAACCTTACGCTATGTACAAGTGTTTCACTCGTGAGTCGAAATGCGTGCATTGCGCATTTGTACAGTTTATCCGCTAGATCTTACATGCGACTATTTACAGAGAATGACAGTTGAATGGTGTAACAAGCTGAAACATTTTCCTTTCCACTTCAATGTATGTACAAAATCACTTCTGTTTGGCATGGCCTATCTCACTATTTGTAATTGTTAACAACTAGCATTTTATATACGCTTACTGATTCAGTGAGTGTAACAATCAAACTGCCATATTCAAATGTACATTAAATTGATTATGGAAATGGTTGACCAAGAGATGAGTGAAGGAATGCAGCATATGTATAGAAAACACTAAGATGTAGTTGCCTGCACTGTTGTCATTTCTTCTTCAGCCTGCTGGCTATCCATTCTAATCCAGAATATAATCTACAACCAATGCATGTCAACATTTTCAGTACAAAAATCCTACTTGACTCACCCTTCTCCAGTAAGAGCACAACATGACTGTATGTGCCACTGCTGTTGCTTAATTGAGGTCAAATTGAGCTCATTGGAGATCTCTGAAGCACTTAGTGATCCTTTCAGATCTTGTTTGTTTGCATAAATGAGCACACCAGCCTTGGATAGTTCTTCATTTGAAAGCATTTTGAACAGCTCTTCTCGTATTACAGTCAGACGTTCTTTGTCTGTTGAGTCTATCACAACTATTACAAACTACAAGAAAATTTAAATTAATCTTTTTAGAGTTTGCATTCAACTACTCATAATTGGTCAAACTTGAATTAAGCTGATTGGTTGATAACTTACTTCAGTGTTTGTATAATATGTACTCCATGCAGCTCGCAGTGACTGTTGACCACCCAGATCCCACATAATGAAGTGTATATTTCTCCAGACAACCTCCTCAACATTAGAGCCAATTGTTGGGCTAGTATGCACAACTTCATTCATCAGGAACTGGTAAAGTATTGTAGTTTTGCCTGCATTGTCTAAACCCACGATCACAATCTTATGCTCTGCAAGCAGAAAGAAGTGTTACACAAATGAAAGGCTGCATGTTGATTAGCTAGAATCTAGATAGCAGTCTGACCTTCATTCCCAAAGAGACTCCACAGCTTTGAGAAGAGAAGACCCATCTTGTAGCTCTGACTCTTTCAAGCCTTTCAAGTAGCATATGCTCAGCTGCGTGGAGGCGTGCTGCGTGCAGCGCGTTGTAATTCGCCGCGCGTTTTCGATTGTCGGACGACTTACGAAGCGCTCTCGAGCCAACGCCTTTGTCATGGATGATTGCAGCGACTTCACATTCTGCAAGAGACGCGAATGCGCTCCGAGCGCTGCCGCCAGTTCGGACCTCTCGGCTGTTGTTCGGTTCGCGGCCCGTCGCGTGCTCCGACTGCGTGCCTTGCGCTCAGTTTATCGCCGTCGAGTCCCGCCAAAGCGCCTATCCACCATATTTAGCATCAGTTGGCATTTGCATTCCGCGTGCTTCGATAAGCTAGTGCTAGTCGGCAAGTGCTGGTGCGAATCGGTCCACTCACGCCCGATAAAACACTCGTCCGCTCGACTGGCTAGCTCCAGGTTAACGTCGGTCGGTAATATACCAAGCGTTGTTTACGTCGTTCGTTTGCGTTAATAGCCGTCATCTCCGCCTTATCATTTCGTTTTTCATAGAGCCGCCTAGTTCTATTTGCCTGAATGTTGGCGAACCTGCGACGCGCGGGGAATTTCGAAAATGGAAATCGACTTTCTCAAACAATCGAAACCGGCACTGCATCTTAAATTAGTGCAGCGTACGTTCAGCGTATCGAATACACTCGCTTCAATAATGCTGACGATCGTTTTACAGATGGTATCACGCAGCTTGCATCCATCTTGATTGTAGACTCTTGCGAGTTGCAAGAACTCCTTCAGATTAGTGAAGAGGAGGTTGAAGTGCTGAAACAAACTATCAGTGCAAAGCAACTGCCTAAAGCACGCCTAGGCAATGTCCCCGACACTCGCTTGTCCACCGGATGTGCACAAATCAACTCGATACTTCATGGAGGACTGCCAACTACACGTGTGCTTGAACTCTATGGCTGTTCGGGCTCAGGCAAGACACAACTTTGTCTGCAGCTGCTTATAACTGTGCAACTGCCTCCACAGCTTGGTGGATTGGACAAATCTGCTGTGTACATCTGCACAGAGCCGCCGTTCCCTTCGAGGCGCTTTCATGAATTGTGTGATCTTGCTCCAGAAAGATTTGACATTGAGAAGAATGACTTTGAAAGCAATGTTTACATCAATGTCTGCTTTGATACTGTAATGCACGTACGTAGAACGAGTACTGGCCATAATTTAGCGTTTAAATTATAGGAAGAACTTATGAAATGCCTGCAAGGGTACTTGCCTAATTTGATGGCAAATGTGAATGTGGGTCTCATCGTAATTGATACGATCGCTTCCGTTTTTCGTGGCGAGGACGGTACTGAAACTAACTACAAGGAGCGTGATAGAAAATTCCGCGAAATCATCCGGCAAATTCGTCAATTGGCTGCATTGAACGATGCCGTGATTCTTTGTGTAAATCAGGTATTAAATCCTACACGTTGAAAGCAGAAGACTTCTGATAATGAATGTTTCCCATTTTTAGGTAGTGGATGATTTAGAGAAGGAAGAAACGGTTTCGGCGCTAGGCGCATCATGGGCGAATTTAGTTGCACAAAAATATGAAATTGCGCGAGCCGAGTCATCCAACTCACAAAGAACGTTCGCTATAACATATTCATACGAAAGTGAGCCAGCAAGTGTTACGTTTGATATAAAGCAGGATGGCATTCATTAATTGCAATCAAATTTCATTGCTTGTTGCTTTTTTCTTCTTTCTAAAATCGAAATGTTTCTATATTGCGTGACACGAAATTACGATGGCTTTGTGGTTTTTAGTCGCTAATCGATGAAAGGATAATTAAATAGAATAATATGACGAGGTTGACATATTTCTTTCGCTAAGGACTTGTTTGCGAATGAGAGGGGCGACGGGAGGCGGCGTACCAGGCTCGCTGAGGCTCCTGACGAACATGTTGATCCTCAGTCTTGTGGCTGTCGTCGTCGAATCGACAACTTTGCCAAAGTCTTCTACGACGGAGAGTTGTTCTTCTTTTTTTCAATCTTCCTCTTCCTTGAAATCATCCGACACGTTGTACGTATTGAATTTCCTTCATTCTTTCACGCAATTATTTCTTATTCTTGGGCAAATGTAGAGAAAATTGAACAAATGCATGGAAATGCACAATGCGCAAATTGATCAGCTGCATAATTTCACTAATGTACAGCATAGCTAATGGCAAAGCAATAGTTTGCGTTGGCGTAGGATTTTTCTAAGTAAACACGAACCCCGCAACGCGGCTGAAAAGCAAACAACGAGGAGGAGGAAATTAATCATTTCCAGCCCACATGCACGCGAAGAAAGTCGTCGCGAAAAACGCAGCGATTCATTACAATAGCATGCAATAACATGCTATATACAATTACGACGACGGTGATCGTATCAGCTCGTTTCGTGACCGTAAATCATTTAGGTTTTTATGACTGCGCATATTGCGCTCGCATCGTTCGTCGTCAACAACTTATACGAATGTCGCATTATGGATAAGTTACCAAATATTCAATATTCTGTTCAAGAAGACATCAGCTACACGTCGCAAGTAGAAAATTCTTTTCAATTTTTGCACAAAAGCCCAAAGCTGGCAATTTATTTATCCTGATACCACATAATGACATCTACATGCGAATAGAAGCGAAACATGTACTTTCATAGGAATAAAACATGTCTGGTGGTGATGTATCAGAATAATATTTTAGCAAATTGTGTGATAATGTTGCAAGGAACACAGTTTTTACTCTACCTACGTGCTTGTTTTAGGTATGAAAGTTGAGATAATCCAGATGGCACCTAAAAGGCGACGTAAACGAAGTCCATCGATGACGAAAATGGCTGCACAGAAGCGTGAGGCACGCCTGTGGTACGAGGAAGCCGGCGTGCACACGAAAACCGGCAACTTGCCGAAAGGATTAGCATGTTACAATAAGGTGGGTGCGAACTTCGAACTATGATTAGATCTTATCGAAAAGCGCTCGCGCAATTCATCTAATCAAAGTTTGAAGCGAGCATACGGAAACACGCCTAGCGCCATCTAGTGCAAAGCGCCGAAAGTTTGTCCATTTATTGCGGCACTCACGGGCTCACATTATTGCACCGGCTTGCGCTGATAAGTGATATCGAGAGCGATCCAAATGACGTGATTACAATTGATTACAATTACGCATTTGGTGAGGTTTCTCTTGCTGTGATTGCCACGCTAAAATTGGCACATCTTCGATTTAACACTTCGGAAAGTATCGACGTCGCCATGACGATGAAACGAAAATCAGGTTTTCCAGCTTGTAGTTATCGTCGTAGTTGTTAAAGCACCAGGTGCAATATGGCTGGTCGGCGGGTCCTCGACACGTCGCTGGAGGCCGACTTTCTACAGAGCTTTGTGCGGGGCAGTCTGAGCACGCAGGCGGAGGCGGCCACAGCGGTTGAGGATGAGAAGGTGACGTCGACGACCGCGAAGCCGTCCGCTGATGCGGATGCCGGCAAGCACGTGAAGATTAGCGAGTCTGGGGTGGGCAGTGAAGCGATTTGTAGTCGGTTTCTCGCCCAGAAGCAGCGTGGCGGTGGTCGCCGGAAGCCGAAGAGGCGTCCGATCCGCAGCGAGGAGTTGTACACGGACAAGGACCGTGCCGCAGCGGTGAACCTCGGCACTCGCGATATCAAGCAGAGCTTACGCCTGAAACGTGCGCAGGAGCGTTCGCGAGCGCTCCTTATCCACGAGGAGGCCGATCCAGCGCACTTCCTCGCGCTCGCCGGCTACGAGCTACGCAAGCACGAGACGCGCATTGCGCTGCAGTGCATCGATAAGGTCGCTGCGCTTCGCATTGCGCTGCATTTGTTTTCCAGCGGGTGGCAAATTAACTCTTCACTATCATATGCTTGCAGGCGTTGGAGTTGAATGCGAGCGACAAGAATGCGCTGGTCGCGCGCAGTCGATGCCACATCCTGCTGGGGCGGCCGGAGGATGGGCTGCGCGATGCGGAGGCGGCGCTCGCACTTGACGTCCGCTGCCTGCCAGCGCTCTACCAGAAGGCGGAAGCGCTCTACCATCTCGGCGACTTCGAGCACAGCCTCGTGCACTTCCATCGCGGTCGTCACGCGCGCCCCGACCGCGACGACTTCCGGCTGGGTGTCGAGAAGGCTCGCCACGCCATCGAGCTCGCTCTTGGCGTTCTGCCGACGGCGGCGGCGACGCCCACCTGCAGTCGGTCGACGTTGCGCGGCAACGACGCCAACAACAACGAGCGCATCGGCGATCGGAAGCTCGCGACGCTCTCCGCCTGCAAGCGCACTACGCGCACACCGGTACTGAAGGGGCTCGCTGTGGACAAGGCGTACTTTGAAGCTTTGCTCACGAATCCCCACCTCAAGTATCCGAAGACGAAGCGCACCGACGAGGTGCTGGCCTACGTGCAGGAAACCGTCGACTACTTGAATAAACGCCACGAGTTTTGGAAGCAGCAACTACCGCGGAGGATGTAGTCAGAGTATGTTTAGTCAGTTGTTACGTGCTACAAATATTTATGCAATAGCAAAGTGTTCCATAAGAATAAACTACTTAAGAGTCCTTAGGATGGTGGTGAGTATCTCGCTCGACTCCAGATGCAGCGGATTCTCCTTGTCGATCTGCTGCGCGAGCCCCATCACGCAGGTGGTGAACATCTGCAGGTGGGCACGCTCGCCAGCAAGCCACGCCCGCGGTAGCATGAGCGCGACGAGCTGCGCTTTGGCGACAGCGTCCGGCAGCGCACAGAGGCGGATTGCGGCGATCACGTAGCGGTTGAGCAGCGCCGTGAGCGCGAGCTCCTTGAGGCGGTTGTCGTCGAGCAGGCCTTGCCAGCTGGTGATGTTGCGCAGCAGCTTGAGCGCGCCGGCAAGCTGCCGCTGGAAGAAGGGATGGCGCGGGGTGGCACCGGCGGTGGAAGTGAAGCGCGGCGCGAGCGGCACGAAGACGTCGTGTTCGAGGGCGGTACGCAGCTTGCGCAGCACGGCGGCGCAGAGACGACGCAGCGCTCGGCTGTCCGGGCCGAGGCTGGGGAACTTGCGCACGCAGCGTGCAACCAGCCGCACGAGGCGCAGCGTCTGCGCGCTCGAGAGCGGATCCCAGCAGCGCTCGACGGCGTGCGCGACGCGCGGTACGATGACGCGCTCGACGACAGCGGGCAGCAGCTGCAGGTCGGGGTCATGCGCGAGCGCCGCCTCCGTCTCGCCGACGCACAGCCCGTAGAGCGCGAGCGCACGATACCAAGCTGTCTTCTCGAGCGCGCCGACGCCGCCGTCGCCGGCGAGCGGCTCCCAGAGCAGCGTGTGCAGGCGCACGAGCGGTGCGGCGATCTGCGGCAGGCAGAGCGTCGCGTACGCGTCGCGGTACGCGCCCATGTCGGTCGCTCGCCACCGCTCGAAGCGCACGAGGATGCGCGCGAGCGACGCGAACTCGTCGACGACGTCGGCGAAGACCGCATCGCACGCGGCGCCCACCGCGTCGCGCTCCGCCTCGAACGCGAGCGTCGCCTGCTGCGGCATCTCGTCGTCGGACGACATCCCCTCGATGTGGCGCGCTTCCACGACTCCCGCGCCCACCACAGCCCCCGTCGCAGACGACGCTGTTTCGCGTGCGCGTCGTCGTCGCGTTCGCCGTCCCTCGCGCTCCACACCACGTCGCGTCTTCTCCGCATCTTCTACGCCCTTCTTCTTACCTGCACAAGCAAAATTTTAGAGATCGAGCTTGAGGGATTTCTTTAGTTGTCATCTGGCAACATTTTGAGCCATCCTTCAGGCACACACAAAATTTTGCAATGCATTGTAAAAGCTATTAATCGTATGCAAAGTCTCTCCTTAATTTATTACTCAATTCCTCAGCTCGTAAGTTTGTGTTCTATCCCTCAGTTGCTCAGTTAAATGGAATGTAGCTATTATCACTCACCTAAACTAGCAACCTCATCCGCCTGGTCGCGAACGTCCTGCCGACGGCGCTCCACCAGCCACTCGGCACGCCTAGCCATCAGGTCGAGCGCACGCTGCTCGAGGCTGGCGATGACGGCGACTTTCTCGTCGAGGCATTCGACCAGATCGGTGACATAGGCACGCAACTCCTGGTAGAAGCGGAACTTGGCGGCGGCGCGCGGCGCCTCCTCACGCAGCGTTTCCAACTGCTCGGCGGCGGCGAGCAAGTCGCGACGCACACCCGTCAGCTGCTCCTCGTGGCTGCGACGGGCGGCCTGCGCGCTTTGGCACCGCTGACGCAGTCGCTCGACGATTGCCTCGGGGGTGCGCGGTGGTAGCGCCGCCTGCGGTTCGTTCGTCGGTGTTGTGCTCGTCGTTATCGGCGGCGATGGTTTTTGCGTGAGCGCAGTGCCCGCGTACAGCAGCTCCGGGTGAAGCGCCGCGCTGGTGACAACGCCCTTGCGGATCTGCTGATGCTCCCACTCGTCGCCGGCATGGTCATCGGCACACGCCTGCTGCGCGTCGTAGAACTGCTCACGGCGACGCTCGTGATCGCGCTGCACTGGATTCGCCGCCATGTTGATACGCTCGTCGTCATCGGTGGCATCGTCGTCGTCGTCGTCGTCGTCGGCGTGCTGCTGGCGCGTCGCCGTCTTCTCCTCGGTCGTTGGCTCATCATCGTCGAGCGGCACGTAGTCGCCGCCTAGCTCGCGGGCACGCTGTCGCTTCTTGCGCGCTGCGTGGATCATCGCCGCATCGGGGATGGCGCCGCTCGCCAGCACGCGCTGAAAGCTTTCCGCCGGCTTCGAGAAGCGGTGCGCGCCGTCGGCGGTATCCTCGTCGGATGCAGAGAGATCGTCGCGGCCGGCGCAGAGTGCGTCGCGCCCCGAGAGCACGGGTGGTGGCGGTGGCGACGGCATCCGCGGAAGGCTCGCCTCACTGTTCACCGCCATCGCCGCCGTCGCCGCCAACTCCTCCGGCTCGCGACGCGCTTCCTTCGCTTCCTTGCGCCTACGCTCTCGCTCGTACATGCGCATCATCTTCTTGCTGTACGACGACTTCTTCACCTGGAACACCTCGCCCTCCTCATCGTCGTCGTCGAAGCTGAGCAGATGCTGCGTACGCGGCTCCTTCCGCGACTTGCTCCGCTGGCGCTCTTCGCCTCGGCCGTCGTGCTTGGCGTTCTTCTCCTCAACGCCATCGTCGTCTTCCGGATTCTCTGAGAATACACGCCGTTGAATGTTCTTCTTGGGCTTACGAAACAGCGACATATTTGAACACACTCGACGTAAATTCACGCTGCTTGCTAACATAAAGCGTACAAGCGCGTACAACAAAAGGTAAACATGACGATTTACTTCAATAATGTGAGGTTATGTAAATATGATGTTACATTTGCGCTGTTGCCCTATTTTTGTAACGTAAAAAGCCTAATCAACGTGATCACTTAGAAATTAATTATAGAAACTAATCGCCTTAACCTGATTAATTTTATTTCAGAAAATCTCACGGATGTATTATCTGAAACGCCCTCCAACCGTTC
>JAODFX010049759.1:0-10163 GCA_027580035.1 Dorylogaster longipes | reverse complement strand
AGATCCAAAATTTGTAGATCGGATACATGCATCTGTGATGTGATGTAATCCAATTACCGAACGCTATCGGTATACACCGGTGCGAACGCTTTAATTAATGAATATATTCCATTTAGATGGATACCAGTTTCCTCTATAACACTTGGGAACAACTTTGAAACGCTTTTGTTTTCTCACTTTGAAATTACTGTTATGATCGAATCCGAATCGGGGCTTGTCTGTGATGTTGGAAAAAAAAGCCGGAAAGGCCACTTTCTTTGTGATACACGCACAGAGGCCCTTAGCCATAATGACGCTATTAAAAAGGCCTTGTTAACCACGAGGAGCAGTTTAAAAAGTACGTGGCCACAATTAAGTTATGTGCAAAGCGCAACAAAGGGAGACGTTTTGTATGCCGGAAATGCAGCTGCTTAATAGCGCGTCGTTATCCGAACGGCTTCGGCGGTATTAAACTTATGGGGAACACCGTTTCCGCATAGTAATGTAGGCAAAATTCAAACGTATGGTCCTCGAATCGTCAAGTCTCGAACAGCGACCGATCCCATAGCTGATTTCGATTGCGAGGAACGAATGTAGACGGGGTTTTACACCAACTTCTTTCATCTGCGGTTCGAGCTCGAATAACATGGCAAATCGCGCAACGCGTATTTTGGGAAGATCATAAATAGATCCATTAATGGTGGAGGAGCGCAGGCTTAAAAGCGTGACATCTCGCAAAATGCCAGCAGAAGAAAAGTATGGATAGGGGACAGTGGCCAGACTGAAAGCGCAATACTAAACCTCACTTCAACCAGCAGCAGCAGGCTTCCCCGACCGAGAGGGATTCACTCAGCAATCTTATTTTCGGCGCAAGTGCATGCATATGGTGTTTATTTTGAGCAGGCATGCAGGCGTCGGCTCATTTGAAAACCTCCAAATTGCCTCCGCAGCGCCGCGGAGCATTGACTAATCGCCGAGCAATTTGCAACCACTCGCCGTTATCGCAGTAGTGGTGGTCACACCTCAGCGGGCAATTATTCGCGCAGGTAACTGCAACCTTGAAGCCTTTCCATCATTTCCACAACGAGGAGGACAAACAAACCAACTGTCACCTGCATTGTTCAAAGATTTGAAGACCGTCTTCGCGTCAAGTGCACTTTACTTTAGATCCAAAATTGATGGACGGTTCAAGTTGCAACAGCGCTAGATTAGATATGCGCCGAGGAAAGACGGGCAGCAGCATGCGCTTTTGAGCGCACGTAATTAGCCTCTAATAATCTCGATGAAAGCGCACGCGACTTGCGACTGACGGCGCGCTAAGCTACGATTAAATTACGACCGCAGCGCGTGAGTGAAGACGAAGAGCAGCAGCAGAGGTATGGAGAGAAACGAGCGCAATCAGATTCGCTGCGCTTGCTTTGTAGTCACATGGCATTACCGTTTGTGATCCGCGTATGCCCGTCGTCAGCGTGTTCTCGCTCAGTTCCGATTTGCAGGAGAAGGAGGAGGAGAAGGAAGTGAGGCTGAAAAGTGTAACGGGTCTTTGTTTCGATTATTCGCGAACAGACATGCGAGATGGACAATTACCGTTCGTTTTAACGGCTCTGTCGCCCCCGTCCGTACATGCGACAAACAGCGCGCGCGTATCACATTCGTGTCGGGACGTCGTTATACACCCCCCTCCCCTGGAATCGTGGCTGTCTGACCCCAAAGCGGGCAGCAGCGCACGCGAGTCGCGCTGTTCGAAACGGTCACTTTACATTCTAAAGCGTATCGATTCGAGGCATAATCATTGCTCGCGGCCCCGCATGCGAGCGAACGAGAGGTATGTTTAGGCGAAATTAACATCTGAAACGCCGATGATATCATCACACCGCCAGCAATTAGCGGGGAAAAACAATTGCGATTTTCTGCTGCTGCCGCCCTTCGCAGGGAGTAATCGTAACTCACCCTGAATGCAAGTGGAAGCAGGCTTGAGTCGAGTCCTCCGCGTTGTCCCGTCGAGCTCGACTCCGCACCTGCAAAAAAGAGGAGGCAGCTCGTGAGGGAATGAAGTGTGTGTGCGTGCGTGTGTGTATGCACATGCATACATGCGAGCGCACCGATGAAAAAGCGAACGTCTGCAAAGTTCCGACGCGCAACGGAACTTTTTCGGCTGTCGATGTCGGTGGCGAAAATGACAAATTACCCCCTTCCGACCACCCCGCGCGAAGCGTGCGCGCACCCCTTGTTTACGTTTAGGCAGCGTAGGCAAAGTAACTTGGCGTCAAAGTTCGCCGAGTGCTGCCCGAAGAACGCGCATACGCAGCGTACGTCAGAAGTGGGATGCGATGTTTACAAGCGCAGAGTGCGCGCTGCCATATATCTTCGCACTCCGGAGGATAACCCGCACACTCGCGCAACGGAAAGAAGCGAGGAGGAACTCACGGTGGGTGGCTGGTTGCTACTAGAGTACTAGCTGCTGATTGTTGGCTTGCTTGGTGACGACGACGACGATGATGAGGATGATGCGACGGCGGCGCAGGAGTGCGCGCGGCGGCGTCGTGCGAGCTACTGGCCGCCGGCCGCCGCCGACCATCAACTTATCATTCCCGCAGCCCCCCCAGGACGCCGCGAGATACCCATTGGCCTAGTGCAAATGGGAGACGACGCGAACGCCAATTGCGCCGCGCCGCCACGCGATTGATTGTTGTTGTCATGTCGCCATAGCGATCCCCCAAACCGCCGGATACAAACACACACGTGGTGGTGTGCTCTTCGCCACTCGCCATGCCGACGGCATTCGTCCTTCCATCCCCCACCCCACCCCCCACCACCCCTTCCACTCCCCACAGCGCTTCACCGCACGACGTCGTTGTTGTTGTTGTTGCTGGTGGAAAAAGTACACGCGACTAACGAGCACGCGCATTATCTATTACGATGGCATTGCGATAAGGAGGCGATGCGTGTGGCGGGCAGAATGCGTTTCGCTCAGCGGAAGGTGCAATTCACGTAATTAGCGCACCGTTTAATTATTGATGACGCGTTTAATGCATTCAGTACGTTTTTCCGGGCCATCGCCACACATTCCACGTGTACATTAATGTATCAAATAACATAATAGTATAAAATGTTAACAATACGTATATTTTCATATGGACTGATACTACCAGGATTTCTAGGACAAGAAATGAATATTCCCACACGTACTCATACAGATTGAGAATCAATTAGATACATCCTTAATTCGGCATTATAAATGGCTTCCTATTGTATTAAATCTTTTTCTAGAATACTGACAGAAACAATACGAGAAAGAAGCCAAGAAATTGAACTTGTGTGTGAAAATCCGCTTGACACTGTGTGTAATTTGATTAAAAGCTTGAATGAGATTAATTGAATTTGAATTTGTTAAATAAAACTACATTTCGGAGTTTTTTTTTACAAACAGGCTGAACTAACTTGTTTTAATATTTGTTTTTTACCAATTAACTTTTCCATTTGATTTTTAAGTTTAAAAAATACTATTTAAAATTGACTCTAGATGTACTATTATTAGAGATGTAGAAGAGAATATTCTCAAAAGAATATTCTGGAGAACGAGAAAATTCTCTCTAAGAAATTGAATATTAAAATTGAGAATATTTTCGATAATTTCGTTTCGAAAATTTGCTATCATTAACTATTATTGAACATTTTAAATTAACAAAAAAACCGACACCCTATTTACCAGTGTTAACACTCAAGTGAATTTTTAATAGAAAATATCTTTAAGAAATGACTTTTGTAACAAAACAACATAAAGTGTTTTTTTAATGCAAAGTGAGAAAAAAAGCATTGTTAAATAAATCGATAAATAAAAATAAATCCAATAATTAAGTAAATTCTTACAAAATAATTAATCAAACCAATTGATTTAAAAAGAAAAACGTGATTTAAACTGGTTCAAATCAAGTATTTTAAACCTGCCAACCCCTGATCGTACGCAATTTAATGTTTTCGAATTACATTCTCCCATCTTTGCATGTGGTAAAGTCAATCCTAACTACTACAACTGCTACCGATTGGCATCCTTCTCACCGTGAATAAAACATGCTCGTCGAAGAAACACGACGGAGTTATAATTTGCAGCCCGCCCTTCGTCCGCCTGCAGCGTTTCGCGATGGCGCAAGTCGTAAATGACGAATGCCCCCGCATCGATCGGCAATACGTGGAAAGCGACTGTTGGCCGACCCAAAGTGATTCTATATTTAATAATGGGAAGCGCATCGCTGGACGCACGCGTCCGAATGGTAAAAATACACCAAGAAGCCAGGCGGCAAGGAAGTTGGGGGAGGTGGGAGGGGGACGGGGTTGCGGGTGCGGCGGAGACATAATTATAAAGTTGCATTTGAACGCGCCGCGCGCACCTGAAATGTCCCACGTGAATAACTCATTCT
Source organism: Dorylogaster longipes (assembly GCA_027580035.1). Lineage (NCBI taxonomy): Eukaryota > Metazoa > Arthropoda > Insecta > Coleoptera > Staphylinidae > Dorylogaster > Dorylogaster longipes. The sequence continues at coordinate 5,766 of JAODFX010049759.1, read as the reverse complement.
AATCAGCTATTAGCGTCAATTACGACATGAAACGGGCAAATTACAGGCGGACGTTCTTCGCGAAGGAGGACGACGTGCATCGTGCGAAGAACCCACCACCACGCCGCTGCCGTCGCATGCATGCATGCATGCGAGCGACGTAATTGCGAATCGAAGATGGTTGAAATATTGATGGCGCTCGGATGCGTTTTTCACGTGGCGAGCCAACAAAGAACGTCGAAGCCTACCACCAACCAACCGAATCGGATTCCGAATCTGCGCCGGTCGGTAATCCATCGAACGCGAGACTTGCGACTCGGCGCCGTAATTCCACCACGCGGCGCTGCGTTAATTAACGCAGCGCCGCGTGTTTGTCCTTCAATTATTCGTGCGCTGATGAAGTTCAAACAGTCGTTGCGCAACGACGCGACGCGACGCCGGAGGTGAGGAGGAGGAGGAGGAAGAGGGCATCGTGAAAATGGTTGCTCGGAAGGAAGCAAGTGCTTACGATGCAATCCGCATCGACCGGCGCATCTACCAACTTGTAGTCCGTCGGGAATCATTGCATGCGATGATGTTCTATCGTTTCGAGATACTATGCCCACACCATCAAATAACTAGGGGCAATCAACCCAAGTTCAATGAAGATATTAATTGGCACTAATAAGAATGTAGGGACAACAATATGTTAAAAACGAGTGAGCGTGATTTCAGTGGGCTCAGTTGCGGTGGATTTGGTTACATCCATGTCGGTCAGGTTGAGCTTGGGACTGCTCTGGAGTCTCATTCGCTCGTTGAGATGGAATGCTGGCGGCGCCGATCTCTGGACTGATCTGGTGCATCAGCATCAGTTCGTTGCTATATTCACAGCGTTCTGTTGACGTCGATCTTGAGCCTGCTCTTGAATAGCAGCACGCTGTCTTTGCATGTTGATACGCCTCGTTAAGTCTTGTTATTTTCATAGCTCGAGCTTCAATGGAGTTTTGAGAAAGACTAGGCTTACGCTTTTGTGGCATTGTTCAAAGTCCGAATTCGAACCTTGCCAAAACATCGTATGTTTTTTTTGTTCTTATTATTCTGATGACCATGGAATTCAACTACAAACTTCCTGCTGTGAAAATTCGCATTGTCAACACATGTGTTAACGCTGTCTGCCTTCTCGTGTCTTTCCACGATCGGGTCGATATAAATTATAGCCTATGTGTTATTCTGGTGTGCATACATTATTGTTGGAAGTGTTTATAAAGTTCTACTCAGTAGTTTTTGTGTAAAGTAGTAACAAATATACGTGAACATCTCTAAACGAACTTTTACGTTTATTATATTAATAACATTGATTTGACTTGAAAACTGAAAGCTAAGTAAAGAGATTTGACACGGGTTGGGGAGATGAATGAGAGGTGAACCGAGTCTATCAAATGTAGCAACAAAAAGTCACATTTATAATATGAATCGCCTAACTGTTTCTTCAGTTTTCTGCGAAAATTGATGAACGTTTTGTTTTTATATACCAAAGTATCAAGTAAAAATTTCAAACCCATTTGATTGCTTGTAATATTTGTAAAAACCATGACATTTTCTTCAAACTTCATGGCACACTTCCTTAAAGTTTCGCAAAAGCCTGTACAAAAACTGGAATCACTTGACCGCACAGATTTTAAACAAATTAAATTGTTTAAACATTTATCGTCGTATCTCGCATAGCGTGACAACGCGACGATAAGCGGTAAACATGCAATAAAAAACCGTTTTTTTTGTTAACCAGTTATTTTTAGGTTCGGTTTTTAATCGATATGTTATTTCGGGGGGTGGTTTTTACGGTTATTTTCAACCCTTGCGTCAACCCGATCCCAAAGTGTTTTTGATGGTGCTGTTATCTTCAATTTGTCAGATCATATTTAATATTTTAATTTTTTTCTTCTTTCAATTTAGTTCACAAGATAGCCAATTTAACCAACTAAAATAACGGATGGTAGAAAACCGGTTATTTTCTCTGGGTGTCATAAAAACCGTTTTTTCACCGATGTTGACATAAATCTTTTTCTAATCGTAGTGCGTTCTCTCTCCCTCTCCCTCTCTCTCGATCGAGTCGCTAATGTAACAACTGAACCAATTGTAACATTTCAATTAGCGGCAGCACCGTGCGCGAATGTTTGCTCGCTGGCTGTTGCGCTCTGTAAAGTATTCAACAAGTGCGCACGCCTCCGGCGGTGATTTATGCGCGATATTTATTGCCATCGGCGCGCCGCCGCGTTCGTGCAAAACGCCGCCGCCGTCGCCGCCACCATGTCGAAAGCGCATCACGCACGCCGCGCCGTCAATCGGCAGCTAATTGATTTAAACTATTAGAACGCGATAATTAGCGCAAGCCAAACAAACGCACGCGCGCTCCTCGGCACACCTTTGATGTCGACGATGAAATACCAATTCGAGCATCTTAAAGAACCGAACCACCTCTCCGAAGTTCCGTATTGGCTCCTTTGAGATGATTGGTGTTTGTTAAGCCGCAATGCGTTTGTCGACTGTTTGTTGAAAGCCAGCAAATTGCCCAAAACGACGATAAAACGACGTGGCGTTCTCAATCCGCTCCAATGCAACGTAATTAATGTCGGGAGGCAAGATGAGAGCGAAAACGAATTAATATGACGTGCACAGCTGCGCCCCGGCTGCTGCCATCATCAGACGGAAAAGATTATTTTCACATAACGTTTCAATTTCAGCGATTCGCGCACGCGTCGTCGTCGTGCGCATTTCTGCCTCGGCGCTCTCGCGAAATTTCCCAGCCATTTATCTTCGCCTGATATTATTACAGCGTTCGCGTCGCTGGCTGAAGGCCGCCAGCAAACGAGAAGCGACACATTCGTCGAATGCTCGCGGCGCTCAACGGAGAGTTGGCCACTCTCCCGAGAATTTTCCGCGCGCAGCCAGCCAGGGGAAAGCTGAAGAGCAGGCCTGGAGAAATGTGAATGTGCGCGAACGATAGACGAAGTTGAAAAGTGGGTGAGATAGAAAGAGATAGGTACCGTGAGCTTACAAACACCCTTGGTGCAAGAGGGAGTTTGGAAGCACCTGTTTACGATCTCTTATCAGTTAGTGAACATTTCCCCAATAATTAGGCATCTAAGTTTTTACACAACGAAGAAAAAAGCATTTGGCATTTACGCTAATTGGAACGGTACAAATGTTCCAATACATGCGGTGCATTAACCAGTGGATCGGGCACATGTATCTGATACATCGACCCAATTGCAGAATGCGGAACGATAGATGTGGTCCATTTGCCGAAAGTCGTAGTTATATAATACTCCGAACGAAACTTTCCAAATTTTCCAAATTTCAAGGTGATTCTAAGCAAGTTTCAACAATTCCTTCATTTTGCCCTCTCCCTCCTCGCTCCAGTTCCAGTGTATTTAGTTGTATTTGGCCGTGGAACTCACATCTTATCCCAGTAATGTCTTTACTGCTAAACAATTCATCACGCAGGTAGAGTATCTGCTCTACCAGGAAAAGGCCGTTTCAAACGCCCTTTAATCTTCCTATTCCTTTGTGGATGGGCTGAATCGGCCATTACGGACGGCGCACGCGATCGTCCACTTATTGCAATAATATCTTCGTGTAGCAGACTGCCAATATTGACTAAGATATGAGCGTGATATTGTTTTAAGTTTATTTCCCAAATGGCGGCGCTCGTCGAGGCGTCTCCGCCCGCCGCTTCATTATTCATGCGCGGCCAGAACACTTTACCTCGAAGATGTGCCATGTGCCGGCCATGCCTCGAAATTAGCTATCGACGCGGCTGCATATTAACGGCGCAATCAAAAGTTCCCATTGCCGAACCAAATTCCGAGATTCGAATTCAGCAATGCGATGTTGATTGTGATGAAGGAATTCGAGAGTTAGCTTTGTGACGATGACAAGCAAGAAGTGGCAAATTCTCTCTATCCATTTCGATCACGCTCTCTCTCTCTCTCTCTCCCTCTATTTTTCTTTCGATGCCGGAAAAGGCAAACCAATCATCCGTGTGCATGTGGCAGGTATCGCTAAATAAATGATGAGCCCGTGCACGTAACATGTGGAAAGCAAGAGGGGAGGAGAAGGTGGGGGGGAGCGGAGCGCACATTGCATCTAATTTCTGGAGGAGGACGTGGCGGGGGCGGCTGCAGCCTGTGATTACGCGTCGTGCCCCCGCGCCTCATATTAAATGTATCTATTATTCATCTGCGCGTTTCTCGGGCGACGATGCCGATGCCGCCTTCGATGTTGTGTGGTGTGATAGTCACGTTGCCTGGAGACGGCGGGCGGCGCGTCGGCACGCGATGGCTATCGCCACCGGCCGCGATCGGCTGCCACTGATAAACAGATTACCCAGCGCGCCCCTCCGCGCCCATCCATATTTTATTGATGGCCCCCACCATCGTCACCGTACAGTGAGCATCCAATGAAAAACAGACTCGTGACCAATGTTCGTTAACGCTTGAAAATGTCCAAACGATGCTTAGCGCGTGTTAATCGAGACATATTTCGCGCAAGTGAAACAGTTGCATGAGTTGTACGAGATAAGTTCTATACGGTACAGAGATTTAATGCTTAGGTGAGTTCAAACAAACGAAGCAATGCGCCGCCATGTTACGCACGGCATGCTCGGATGAACAGTGTGTTTGACTGCGTGCAGTTTGACTTATTACGCAGCTGCAGCTGCTTGCTGTGTGCAATCAAGCAGACGACGAGGTTGTGCGTTATGGGTAACATACTAACTAGTTGATAGCTAATATATATTAACAACGAGAAGTTAAAGATGTCTGAGGAAGCAATAAATATGTTTTAGACGGCGTCAGAACAATTTCATGAGCAATATAAACATGAAATAAAGTTAACTTGTGCAACTTTGAATAAAATTATAAAGTACTCGCGAATTAACCGCATATTTTCGGTCTCACAGAATTATTCAGAGAATTGCCCATTGCGCAAATTTCTTTAATATTAATCGATATCGATTGGTCGAGAACATCAATATGCTAGACGGTTGGAAACAACACTGGAATTTGTTCACCATAATGAGTCCGAACGCAATCGAGATATGAACGTATATCGTCACGAACCCGGCTATCATAGTAGAACGATCCACGAATTCCACTTTTTTGCTGTGGAAATATTCCACGCATAAAATGCGTGTGTGCTGAGATTTGAATATTTTCGAAAAGAACGATCGCCAAGGCAATTTCCACACTAATAGCGTTGCATGGTGCACCGAATAAACGCGCTATTTATCGCATTTCTTCGCCGATGCGAAATGCAAATGTTTATTGAGCCTATTTCGAATCAGCTCTGGTCGTAATGTGTTGTGATCCAAACCGTTTTCGAAGAACTTTACTATCGCCATGTGACACGATTGAGAAAAAAAAAACAAACGATTACGCAACGCACGCACAGCAAACGCAGCAACCTAATGTGCTGGCGATCAGCGTTTTCCAAACTGTGCTACTACTTCATCTGAATTGAAATATATTCGGGATGCAACTGTTTCGTTATCTGAACTCATCCGTAACTTTACTCCTTTTAAGTGTCCTGCACTAGCATGAAAAGAACAAGAAAGTAGTCCTCAACGTCCGCCATTTTTAACCTTCAACCTAACAGCGCGTCAACCGCATCAACCAAATGCTATAGTTGAGACTACATAACTATTCCTCTAGTGTAGCTAAGTGTAGCTGCTCTCAGGGCCGCCGATAAGGGGGGTAAGACGGGGATATTTCCCGGGGCCCAGAGGTGTGAAGGGGGCCCCTAAGCAAA
>JAODFX010049649.1:0-10166 GCA_027580035.1 Dorylogaster longipes | reverse complement strand
GAAATCGTGAAGTGGGAAATTTTCAAAATAGGCCTTATTAGGGCATAGGCCTTATTTGGGTCGCTTACCTTACGTTTTGCTTCTGAAAGTGTTAATGGATGTCCTGATGGAACGATTAAACAATTAGGAAACAAGCCCACCATCGGCCATCAAACATTAGACGACATCTAAAGTTAGGATGATGCAGAATAAGTTCAAGGTGTGTTAAGTGCGCTAATAATTGCTGGGTGAGCAGTAAGCAGAGTAGTAAAACTAGCCGAATACTAAATGGATAAATAACGTCGTCATTAGACGCGCAAATTCATAAAAAATCGATAAAAATAAAGTGAAAATCATTGCCGGTTACTAATGAATGCTTCCAATGGTGAATTGCATATACGGCTAAATGTTTAATGTTAATTTTTGTGCGCGGCCCGTCGAAATGAAATGAAATTCTTCATAGATGCGCCATGCGTTATTAATAAATATTAATTCGCAATTATTGCGCTAATTGCGGGCCCAGTTTTACGCGCGAATTAAAATTTGCCCGCGTTTTATACTGAAGCACGCGCGCCGAACGAGAGCCAACAGTGCGCGACGTATCGATAGAGAAGCATCGACGATGTGATATCGTTATCATCACGAAATTATATGAAATTACAATTAACAAATCCGAGCGAAAATATGCGCGAACGCATGGTACACATGCATTATGCGTACGGCGTAATGCAAATTTCGAATTGGAAAATCACCAGTATGAAAATGTATGAAAAATGACGCGAAAATCGAGATTTCGTATGTAAATTATGAATGCAAATTAAAAATTACCTTGCGCCATCTCCACTTGATTAACGAGTAATTAATATATTAATCGAATTATATTTTAAAGTATAATTGGACAAAGTGGAAATATGATAAGGTCAAAATGTGCTTCCATTATACGAGTTCATTTTCAGTGCGACTATTTCAATTTGTTTCCATTTATGCGAAATTACTTTTGCGCTGCAAATTTCAAAGAACGAATTTCGCTTGCATGCCAAGCAGTTCGAGATGCTAGGAATGCTTCTTTTAATTGTGCACACATGAAAGTGTCAAACACGCTGCCCGTAATTATTAAAACATGTCCAACTGTCTGCCAACGCTAAGTAAGATAATATACACATTAAGTAATTAGCCGATCACAGTTGAATCAAGAGGTGAATACTACGGGTCATGTTGCACAACCGTGAATACATATTTGGTATTTATTTCTGCAATTTTAGCATGTTATAAACAACCATAACTTTAATAATGTAATAATGTAAATGTCCCAGTATTCGTCATGCTAAGGCAATATTCGCAATAGAAAGTCAGATATAAAATGAACTAAGTCCATTCTTCCTCACATATTTGTTCCCACGAAAAGTATGTTTAATAATCATACTAGAATTTTAAAAATTCACCATATTAAAATATTGCGAATATCAAAAAATATTTTAATTTAGTTCAATTCTACGGTTGTTTAGATTGTAGTGTGAATTACATTATTTCATCATTATTCCGTTAAATTTAACTTTTGATTGAACGTGAATTGAGAACAAGCAATACAATTGTTTCCTAGCATTATTTGTTACTATTTACTATGAGTTGTTATTCTTGATTTTTTGAATGAGGAAATTCCGTTATTGCATCATCACATCAATCGTCCTGATTTTGCGAAACGCCCAGCCCCCAACCCCCTTATGCATATGCGTAAACATTAAAATATAAAAAATTCACTGCTGTTCTGCTTTTATTTATTCATTTTTTTATGCAAGCATTGATTGAAAATATTCAAATTTTTTCTTTCTCTCGTCCCCTTCCGCCAATTCGAATTTCCTCCTCTCTCACTCTCTCTCCCTTCTCATTTCATCTTTACGTTTCTTTTCTTGCAATTAGTTTACATATTTAATATTCTCGATTTTATTGCACATTTTTGATATTCCAGGTTTGCAAGTTTTTTTTAACGATTTTACACACCCATATTTCAATCAAATCATAAATTATACATTGCAGTATACAGTTTGTCCGAACGCACTCAGAATACAAATTCAAGCAGTACACATACTCTATCGCCCTGCTTTATATCACAATTTCGGGAATATTTGAATATTTGTCGGCAAACGCAAAAATAAAAGCATTTTTTAAAATTAAAACAGCGCTGAGCAAATAAAAAATAAACTCTTTTTTTCCCATCCCGCCGTTTTTTTATCCATCGACGCGCAATGCGCTCATCAAATCAACGCATAAAAATCGGAAAAATTGAAATGTACAATTCCTGCACACCCACACATAAAACATCTACCTCTATATACATATTTCTCCATGGGTAAACAATGGATGCGTGTTTTAGGAGAAAAAATAATGCCTGCATTAATTAATATTTATTTATTTGGCAATCGGCATGCCGGATGTTGCTGCATGCAAATCGCATTTTTATTTGCCTCGACTTTTTTTTTCAATTAAACAAATCGTTAATTAGTGCGTCTGCAACGGTGGAATATTGGAGCGAATCCGTTTTTATTATCACCATTTTTTGCCGAATCTAAGTTTGAGTGTAAAACGTCCCAAAACGTTGCTTTCTGGCTTGCATTAAAAATATCTTAGCAACAATTTGATGCACACCAGCAGATTGTGCGCCATTGAGCCGTTTTGCACATGATAAATATATGAGAAATTCATTATTCAATATTTAACTCATTTATAGTCAAAGTAATAAGCAAACATGCCAGAGAAGGCAAACACGCGTTGAATAATAACATACGTAACACTGTTAAATCGTGCTACGAAAAGTGTGATCAACTCGTCACAAAACCAAGTGCAGATTGTTCAACAATCATTAAATTACATTGGCATGCATCCAAAGAATCCGACCTTCTTATCACATTTGATTACGTCCAATCGAAATAATATACAGAAATAATTATGATCACTTTACAACTTTGTTTTTGTGCGAATTAAGGAAGTTTTTGCGCCAAACTTTTTCCATGAGATCTTTTTGAACATTTGTGAATGAGGTCTTTTTATAAACCAAAGTATCATACTCAAATTTCAGACCGCCTTACCGGGACCGTGTTCGAGAAAATTTGACTGCAAAAGTTGAAATTTTAACAGGCGTAAGATAGGGAAAACGGAGATTTTGCTCATTTTTCCATCAAAAATTCATCTTTAAATGCTTGTAACTTTTGTAAAATCCATGACATTTTCATGAAACTTCGTGGCTGACTTCCTGAAAGCCTTGCGCAAAAACCAGTGCGAAAATCGGAATGTGTTACCGGTACCGATTTCGAAAGAATGAATTATTTAAAAAATGACGATTATTTTTAGAAACAGAGAGGTATACTCCCTCTTTGTCTAATCATAGTGCGTTCTCTCTCTCTCTCTAGGCGCAAGAACTCCCTTAAGAAAAGAAACACAACCTGCACAAAAACTTTTTGTAGCCAGCGGCTGTTAGTTATTGATTGAACGTGGTGAACATGCAAAATCTGAAAGTTGTTGCTTACCTCTGCCTTAATAACAACGTTGAGCGCCGATGGCGATTGATGCGGCACAGCCGCTGGACCAAGCATTTCGCCGCTATCTTCCTCGGTGCCGCCCTCGGCCATGTCAGCCTCGCATCCTGATTCGTCTACAATCACACAAGTTACCAAATTTGACTATCGTCATTATCCTCAAGTTACGTTCAATTATGTTAGATGATGTGGGAATCAAAACAAACTTAGTTTTACATGCAGCATGGATATTTTCAACGAACTCCGACCGGAGTACGTTATTATTTTCTATATGTTTGTCTGTCGCTCTCTCTGCAACGCGCATTAATTCTTGGTTAGGTATGGATAGAGGATCAAGAATTGTATAGGATATTACTATGTACCTCTTATCATTCCCGAGATCAAAGTTCGGTCACATTTGGAAATTTTTTGATTTGTTTCCCGGTCGATTGTGCGTTCGTACAAGGATCAGGTGAGTTGCTTCAACATCCTGGATGCTTACTGCCAAATAGGTGGGCATATTTCATGTCCTGCAGCAGGGATATGTATGCGCTCAAGCAGTTTGTGCGTTTGTACATGAATCAGATAAGTTTCTTTAATATCCACGACGCTTACTTTATTTAAATCTCTGGATACCGAAAGACCCTTTAATATCGAGGTCAAAGTTCGACCAGATTTTGAAATTTTTTTGGATTGTGTTATTTGTTTTGCTTCCCCACCGATTCCTGCAGCAACGATACTTCTACGCTCAAGCTGAGCACATGAATCAGGGATGTTCCTTCCTGAATGCCTGCTTTACTTAACTTTCTGGATACTTTAAAGATGTTTTGCAGGATCTGCATTTTCACTTTTAAGAAATGTTTCTGTGAATTTAAGTTATATAATTGCCAAATAGGTGGGCAAGCTTCAATCGGGATAATCTATTAAAGTACGATATGATCTAGGGCATTTTTTACGAACTCCGAAAGGTGTACGTTATTGTTTTCTATCTCCCTCTAACTTTCTCTGTCGCCCTGTCTGGATTGCATGGATTTTTGATCTAAGATTGGAAATGACTTACTATGTGTATCTTACCATTACTGAAATAATCAAGGTCAAATTTCGGCCAAATTCGATAATCGATTCGATAATTCGAAAATCGATTCCTGCAGCAGCGCATGCGCTCTAGCAGAACATGGAAGTTGTGTGTTTGTACATGAATCAGGTAGAATGCTTTAACATCCTTGATGCCTACTTTCTTTATCTCTCTGGATTCTGCAAGGACTTTGAACGAGATATTCTATGAAATGCTTTTAAGAATTTAAATTTTATATTTGTCAAATAGGTTGGCAAACTTCATTCGGGATAATCTATTGAAGCACTTTGTGGACTGCGGCATTTTCAAAGAACTCCGAAAGGAGTACATTATTATTTTCTATCTGTCTCTCGCTTTTTCTGTTACTCACATGGATTCTTGATCTGGGGTTGGCTAGAGCATCAAAAAAGGACCGAGAATTGTTAGGAGTCCACTCCAACTCTTACCGATCCCGATATAATCGAGGTATGGCAAAATTTTGACAATTTTTTGAAAGTTGATATTTTAATCCCAGATTGGGACAAAACATTGAAAAACAAATACGAGTGTCTAATGAACTGATAGCTCTTACCGTTTTCGAGCAATGGATGATTTTTAAATACATATAGATTGTTAGGAATTTTGAATATCTACTATTTTGTTATATTTTTCATTATAATTTCTTTATTAAAGTAATTTTCTCGACGTTAATTTGGCATTGTCGAGAAACATTTAACTCCGTCTAATGAGGAATGCTTTTGTGTATTCCATAATAATAATTCCGTAATAAGTAGTTATGCGTATAAAACAACACACTTACGTTTTTAATAAAGCAGCTCGAATGACATTGCATGTTTTGCAAATAAAAGTTCCTAATAACTTAGGTTGCAACAAGTGAAGAATGCATATTTTCTTTCTATAGTTGCATAAAATAATTTTTGTTATGTGTTTTTCTTGTACGTGTCTTTCGTTTTAAATAACTTCTTACATATTTTGAAATAAACATGCTTTCAGGCTTATTTCGTGTTTCTTCATCATGAGCTTGTGTTAAAAGTTAACGCGTTATTCTTCAAAATACATTTCAATTTGTCTAATTTCTTCCTCAAAAACGATTCTTTTTGATATGCACTCTAGCTACCAGTATTTTATTATTATAATGTACTAATGATCATTTTATGATACTATAGAAAATTTCAGTTCGCCTTTTGAAGAAAGCATAGCTAACGGTGTGTGAACTAGTTAGTAATCTGCAATCAGCTTTGCGCACTTCGAGTTCTTGAAGAGGCGACGATAGCAGTGGATGCACTGTGCTGCACATGCACTCAGTGCGCGCATCATACACACTCGATCTTCTCAGATCCATTACCATCGCTTTGAAATTCAATCGGCTTTCATGCATCGCTTGCTATTCGTGCAACCGCGTGCGAGTGTTTAATGTGTCTAGTGGAGCTCTTGTTCTAGGCCCTTTCTTTGCCTCCATGGCTTCCACGAATTTATCCGTGTGTTGCAGTCATGGTCTTGGTCTTACATTTTTGCATTGCAAGACCATCTAATTGTTGCAAGACCAATAACAAGACTGGTTCTGCAAGACTTTAGTAACAACTAGACTAGCAAAACGCTTGCGCACGAACGAGAGTGTAAGACTATGGCCAAGCCAAGACCAATTATATTCACTTGGTCTTGTAATTGGTCAACAGTAATTGCTTCAATGCTATCAGCTAAGCACAAGGACCGACATTTTTTCAGCGAAATGCGGAGAATAATGCGCAAGCAAAGAGCATTGCGGGTCTGACGTTGTGAGGTCGCCATAACTATTTCCAAATGTGCAACGAGCCTACGCAGTGAGGCGTGAAGAGAGTCGGAGGAACTTTTCGGTGCGCTGTTTGCTGCCCGGCTGCGCGTTGCGAACACACTCTTCGGCTGTTAGTCGCCACTTTTCGGCTTTTAATAAGCGTCGCGCCCGTATATTACGAAACAAGCGCAGCAAGCTCTGCCAACGAAGCAGAATCTGACATTCCATTTGCAAAAGCGCTTATTTTCAGCGACGCGACGGTTGCCTACATCCGGCAAGCCGTTGAGTTGACGTTTTCGCTTGTTAGTCCCCCCCAGGTGCTGCTTTTTGCTTACGCGAATTTATTTGATTACATAAAGCGAGTTTTGAGGTCACACTGAGATAAACGAATTTCCTTTTATACTTAATTTCGGTTAGATTATCTAATAAGATTAAATTTGGTTCAGTTGGATTAAGTTAGTAGGAGTTGTGTTAGGTTAGATTAGGTTTAAACGTTATTTGGATTCTTCAGATAAGTTTGCCAAAAAATTTTGCGGAATACATTTATGTATTTTCCTAGTTTTCAGCTCGTATTTCTTTTATGCTTTAGTTGGTTTATTTCTGGAATATATTACAGTTTCTCTACTATCATATTTTGTTTTATGCCTTCTGCATTACAATCTCTGTCATTGTAATTTAAATTTTGCATTATCATCACTATCTAATGCTTCTGCTACGAGTAAAACCCAACACAGTTTTGTAATGTTTATATGGGGCACAACTCAATATTAAAGGTTATGTTTCTTATGTACCGGAATGGATCTGCTAAGCGAGCAGATATCTGATACATATGATACAATTGCAGAACGCAGTACGATATACATGATCCAATTACTGAACGCTGTCGATATTCACCGGTGCAGAGCGCTCCAATTAACGTAAATGCCTAACATGTCAACCGGTTTGGGATGCCAGGTAAATAATTGACGCTTTGACGTCATGACCCGAATAAAGAAGGAGTACAGTACAATTAAGCAGCAAAGGTCGCATCCATATTTTACGTAATTATGTATCGACGTATTTTCCGAGAGGGAAACATACCAAATCGTGTGATGAGTCAGATGATGAATGCAGCCGACAACGGATTTTCCGGCTTTCGTTGTCGACTGGTGATTTCCCACCCGCATGCGTGCATTCGCAGCGGCAGCGCACCGGCTGGCAGTTTTCCTCGCGCATTTTTCCGGCGAGCGCAAAAACTCGCGGATTGTGGCGGCCAAGCGAGATGAGCGAGCACAATGACGATCGCAAACAATAGTAATATCGACTATTGTGCTGTTTGCTACGAGCAGCTGCAACATTACGAGCCGTGCGTGACGCGCTGCACGTCCGGGAGAAACATTGTTACGGTTAGTTAATCAACGAGCTTTTCGTGCTCGCCAATGAGGCGACCAGCGCATTCCACTAATTACGCATGTAGCAAAAGTTTCTTCCAAGCAGGAAAGTAGATCTGATCGATGATTCTGAAAGAAACGCAAAAAAAAGCTTTAAACATTGATAAGTTGTTTTGAGGACTATTTAGACTTTTACTTTCACGAAGCTTAACCTCCGTATCTGCTTGCTTACATACAACAAGCAGCTGCAGCTATGTAATACCTTGAAGCGGTGTGTTTTTGCTAACGTCATACGCGCGGTGCTAGGAGACGGCATGCACAGCGTGTGTTTCACTGCGTGCGTGCGTTAATTGAAGCGCACGCCATGCTTCGATTGTTTGTTTCTTTGTTTGTCATGTAACCATTAAACTGTGGAGATAATGCCTCGTGCTTATTAGTGTAGCGTTTTCAGCAGTTGTGTTAGGTAAAGTATAGTACATATCTCGTGTTGTAGGCATATTGTGTGCGCGTGAAATTACATTGATCGCGATATGCCTCATCTGACTGAGGTTAGATATGAATAGAAAATCAAAAGAAAGTCAATAATTGTATAGGAACCCTCTCTGTGTCTTTTACTGTCCCCGAAATATTTAAGCTCAAAATTCGGTCAAATCTTGCAAAACATTTCTTGAATTTTGATATTTGAAAGGTAGAACAGGAATATCTGGTGAACTGATTACTTATTTCTTACCGTTTTCGAGCTATAGATCAAAACTAGAATTTTCGAAATTGCAAAAATCTCGTGAATAGTAGATCATAGAGCAATCAAACTAGAGTCAATCAATAGAACATAAAAAGCAAATAACTTTTATACATTTGTTCGTTGTGGTATATGCATTGTATTCTCAAATGTTTAAAATTTATAATGTGTGCTACTCTGCCAAATGTTTCTATAGTTGGTATTAAATCATAACGTTTAATAAAACAAATAGAAAAATTTTCAACTTTTTAAGACAATATAGAATAAACTAAGTCAAATTATGAAAATCACTTTCTTTTAATTTTTAATATCATTATTATTTTACTCAAAACAGGCTGCGTAATTTATGAAATTTTCCAATTGAAAGCGAAATGTATTTTTTTCGCGGCGTTAGAACATGGCAGACTCACGAGAGAATTTCGAACTTCTGAATAATCCACATTACCATTACTTTCTTGTTTAGTCTAATTTATGAACATAATCGTGTACGATTACGATATTAAACGAGTTTTCCGTGTAAGTTCTTTGAACGTGATTATCGCTGCCGAAATGCATCGGAAGCTCGAAACTTCTCTTGCGAATTTGGCAACATTGCCAACTCGCTGCTGCAGAGCATCCTCAACAGCACCCTCGCGTGCACGAGCATGTAATTCGACTTTGATAACAAGTATCAATCGCCGAGATGCGAGCGCGCTGCATTGTTGGCGCACCACTCGCATTCACCGCGCCTGTTTGCTCCTGATTACGCGCCTGCTGAAGAGGTTATGAGTTTCGTGTTCCAGTGGTGCGCAATCAGCGCGTACAGCGCGCTGATGCGTGCAATCGAATCGGGAACGCGTCATCCGAAATCCAACGGGCTAGTTCTGCTTAACTGTAAGCAAACAAGCCGAAATTGAACCGCATTTCCGGGGGCTCCCGACAACTGTCAACTGCAATATCGGTCTGCTTTCAACAAGCCTCTTAGCGGCAAAATTTTATTTTAAATACAATGAAACTCGAAGAGGACACCAAAAAAATTCGAATTAGAGAGATTTTAGACTCGCGGAATTGCGTCATTATTATTCTTTAAATTGCCTTAATTGTTAAAAAGCACTGTAATTATGAAGTAAAATAACATGGATTAAATCTCTAATAGTAATATTATAGTGCAATGGTTTAAAATACAAAATATATAAATAAATATTGATTTTCATTGCTTAAGAAAATCGCAAATACGAGTTTGAATTAGTGCTTCCCCTTGATTGGTTATTTTTATAAGCTAAAATTATATCAGCGAAAATTAATTTAAAGAAACTAATTTTATTTCGCACTATTAACTTTTTGCCTCTTTATTTTTATGAAGCCACCCAACATTAAATTAGCGTTGACATTTTATCAAAATATAAATTAATAATTATCAATTTGAAGAGTAAACTTTTAAACTTTGTCTTATTTTTAATTATAGTTGATAAAATGTTTGCGGGTATTTCATATTGTTTGATAATATCAAGCCTTTGTCCAGTCATTAACTTTTGAATTTACACAGAAAAGAAATGCGTCTGTGATGACTGAAAAATCTGTTTTGTTCATATTCATACAAGCAAAGTTTTCCTGGGATGCAATGTTAACGAGAATAAGCTAACTTGAAATAACAATTGTCGAAGTTTTAGGGATTTTTATCGAATTGGTTGCGTCTACAGCTTGAATGACGTAAAATATTCGTAAGCTAACAATTATTTACGTA
>JAODFX010049538.1:0-10168 GCA_027580035.1 Dorylogaster longipes | reverse complement strand
ACAAAGTTAACATTCCAGCAAGCACCAACCTATCAAGTCTGCAAAAATGAAAATAAAGTAAAGCCATCTATGATTTATGATGTTTTATACAAACCGCATGACTGGAATAAACCAAAATATTATGACAAATCCTAGAAAGCTAGGATGTCTCATATGGGAATACAAACTTCTCAGTTCTGCTGTTTTGTACTTGATTGGTTCAGGCAAATGTAGCAATGAGTAATACACTTGCTTCAAACCAAGAAGTTCATTAATATCCAAACAAATGCTTCCAATATAAATTAGTATCCAACTTATTGCATGAGCTAATAAGAACAACCAGTGGACTATATAAAAATGATCAATTGGCACTTCCCATATTACAATGTTTTCAGTGTAGTGCCAGTTTCTTACGAGAAACTAAAAAGTAATTATTTCAATAATTTAACTAAGAAATTAGATCGTACAACATTTACCTGTAGTGCAATGCAAGTGAGGATAATGTATATGCTCCTTTGCACATCTTTCATTCCGTAATCACTAAAGAAGTCTTTAACTGGCTGCAATGCAAGCAACGAATGTTGAAGCACAAAAATCGAGAGTAACATGGAATTGACAATTAATGCCCAAGTCCATGGAACATTCACTGCTTCTAAAATTTAATATTACATAATATCTAGTCATTTTACTCATCTGCTAATTAGGTATCTATGATATCTACCTTTCTTATGTGATAAAAGCCCATAATCTGGATTTGATAGGAAGCATGTTACATCAATGATTGTAAAGAATGTAGTCATAAAGCCAGAAAAGGCAATACCAACATTAAACACTTGAGTACACTTTACTTTCCAAGTATCCATACTGAATAAAAGCACTGGCAGAACCACAGTTGCATGTAATAATGAATGATTTTAGCTGCACATTGGGATTCTTGGCACTTTGGCACCTAGCAGCCTACGAATTTGATGGCATCAATCCATTAACAGGCAGCGTTCTTACAAACGCATGTTCAAATTATCCGTCACACCCCGTATACAAAATTCGCCATAGAGATAGAAGGATAAGAAGACTTTTCTAGTCTGCCCTAATTTTCTCACGTTCCCAACATTTTCACTTCTCCGCATGCTTCTTCTCCTACATTTTAAACTTTATTTTAAACAATTGAAAGCATTGAATTACAAGTCTTGTTATTTGATGATTGAAAATAACCCAACCTTCATAATTAATCTAATAAAAATTCACCGTTTCTGAATATATCAAGAATAGCTATCAAGTATAACAGACTATTCTTTGCAAAAATCATTTTTATATCTCGGCCCCGTCACTCCCTTACCAAGTAATGACTTTGTTAATCCTTAACAATAAAGCATGAATCACCTTAATAGATATTAAGGCTTGCAACTAGTAAAAAACTTCAATCTTTATTGCTGAAGACTTTGATCACACATTTTTCTTCTTATTGACTCGTATTAATTTTCAATTAATCAAGGAGGAAAATAACAAGCACCAATCACAAAACAATCACATCTAGTGTATAGCATATATCAAAGAACACATTGAATGTATTACACAAATTTTATATATTATCAATCAAAATATAAAAATAAAGTTATCACATACAATTTACTACGGGTTGACATGATATCGTTCGTCTTTCCCTCACGCATAAGCGCAATTCGTGATAATAAATTGCTACAACATTTCAATTCATTCAAGGTTTTTAAGACTATGATTATTTGGTGAGCAGTATTATGCCGAATGATAAAGCAAGAAATATTAAATAGACATTATAATCATAATCAATAATCTATGTTTGGCCAAAACTTCTATTTGTAATATTCCATCTGCCAATTTCCTGTTTACAAGTTGCATTTGCATTTACTTATTAATACAATGTTTATAAAATCGGTAATTAAACGTTCCATTATATCAGTGGCAATGGCTTCTCAAAATGATGTACAAAGTGTGCAAAGTTTCTAATAGTTTAACCTAGTGAGTACTAATGACTAAATAGATATCATATTCAATGCCTCACAATGGTTAAATATTCTATGACAATTACATACCCAAAAGCCTTTGATTATAATGTAATGCAATTTGGAGCAAAGAATTGTGAGTCTATGTGTATATATATATTATCTGTATTCAATAATTACAACGGCACTATCATTAGTGCATTCCACTTTCTGTTACACCATCAGGTGTTTAATTAAGCATCTACATGGGTCCATTAATAGTGCTCACTTTAATGTTGAAGTAATAAATACATCGCAAAAACAGGAGAATTGCCAAGACAAACGTACTCACATACATAACATATATCCCCTTGTGATTGGGAGCATATGACAATGTACCAGTAGTGACACCAATGGCAATGCCAAATATAACCAGACTCATCACTAGGTAAATAGTTGCTCGAGCACGTGCATAGTCTGGCCCCACAGAGCTCACTTTGTGGCAATGTGGACAGCGTGCTAAGGCATTGTTCATTGTGTTGAACTGTAATGCAGAAATTATCATCTTCCAATCTACATTAGCATGCAATGACTAACTTACAACAAATGTGTCTGAGCAATGACCACAGTTCACACGACACATTCCTGGCATTGATGGGACTGGTGGCGTAACAGGGCTGGGTGCAAGATTAATAATTCGCTTGCAATTGGGCCTAGGGCATGCAATTCGCTGAGATGAACTTTTGCAGATCAGCAAACAGTTGCAGGGACAGCGAACGTACTTCTTCCCAGGTGGTGCATTCCGAATAGGCTGTAAACAAGCATAATAAGAATGAAATGAAGCAGCCAGAAAGTCATCTACTTGCAGTCGCTTCATTGCATTGGCAGCACTTGACAACATGCTGATCCCTTTTCCCTGATATATCAATCATTGCTTGGCAAACACGACAAGTGACCATTGGAACATTGCCACCCACTGAACCCTGATAGTATGGAGGCGGAAGTTCATCTGGACCTATTGGAGAGACAGTGGTGTGTTGTGCTGAAAAATTTGTGTTACAACAATATAGGTCAGATGACTGAAGTGACTTTAAAAATGGACAAACAGTGCTTACATTCAAATTCTTCATTGTAAACGGTTGTGTTGCGATTTCCGGATAGCAGCAATTGCTTTTCGTCATCGTTACTATCCCCCATGATAGCTGATTATTTTTGCAAGTGGCAGACGAAATATGAATTTGATCTCTTCCAAAAAGCTTGCTCTTCACGAATTTCGTGCTCCTGGGGAGCTAGCCCCTTACAACAACTGCTAAAAACCTGGAGACGACATGAAAGTCACACAGCGATGTGGTGATCGCCTCAGACAGATAATCGGTGACAAAGAAAGTGGGGGATTTCTCAAATGCTCAAATGGTTGTGTTGTCAATTGTCAAAATTGTATTCTGAATGTTTTGCATGTTGCATAGGTACATGACGATACTTGCGTTAAACCCACACTTTTATTTACCCGCTATAGCAATAATTAAGTACTTATTTACTTATAATTAATAATAATGATATTAATTATTGCAACGAAACTATTAGCATGCATTATCGAGAACTCACAAGAACTTTTACCTTATTCATTCAGATTACTTTTTTAATTGAAATTAGATTTAGATTAGATAACATATGTTATTACACAAATTAATATCAAATTTAGAGCCATTCCAACCAATCCAATCTTGAACATACAATATGGCCACCATAAAATTCAAATAATTAAAAACTTTATGAGCTGATTTACAATTATAATTCCATTTAAGCATGGAATAAAGCAATAACATAAACGAAATTGCAAAGTAAAATATTTTTAAGAGAGAATTGTGAAGTAGTCAATGGAATTTGGCTCAAGGAATTTGTCATTGTGATTGGAAGCACTTAAACATAGATATAGTATAGATAAAGCTGTGTTTAAGTCTATTTATTTTTTGGTGCAGGTAATAAGTTATGCCTTCTCATATTACTAATAACACCATCCAAAGATGTAGTTTTCTTCTTTGCACTTCCTTTCAATGTATCATTACCATCTTTTCGAATTTTTAACTTAGGTAAAGTTACTTCATCCATGAAATCAAAATCAGATTTATCAACAATTCTAAAAAAAAACAGAAGAATAAAAGAAGCATATGCAGGAGAAGACATGAACATACGGAATTTCTTCCTTAAATTCAAGTGGATCAATGACTTCTGGTGATGGAGCTCGGTATCCTGCACATTTAAATTGTAATCTTGGAATACCATTGTTGTCCAGAATTGCATACAATCGTAACTGTTCTTCAAGTGGAGGTTCCCAGCTATCTTCTTCATCTTCTGCATTCATTTGAATATCTGATGCAGTAGGCATACCCATTTTTATTAAAAATCGCAAAACGTCAAAAACATTGAGTAGAAACCAGCTGTTAAAAAGTGGGGTTAAACTATAACCGCACTAACGGTATTGTTTTTTTATTGCTTTGTCGCGTTTTTTGTAGTTTTTTTCATATCGACAACTATTTCCATTAAGCAACAGAAATCTACAAAGTTATTTATTTCAATCAGGTACAGTCGGTATAATATGCCAACGATGCAGACTTTGAATGTTCCCGCTATCAGTTAACATTTATTTTACCAGGAGTACCAATTATCCCTATTAGTTTTGCAACGTTTGCCACACTGAGCATGCGCTGGGCATCCAACACAACATAAATAAATTGCAGTTTGGCAGAATTGTTTTAGCTGTACCAATTGCACGTTTTTTAAACACAATAATTATCAATAACAGTTCAAGTGATCCATGGTAAGGATTGAAAGTGCCTTTGTATTCTTAGTAAAAGTAAAATTTGTGTTTCGTTGCCTAACCTTACAATGTGTTCAGTTATCACGATTTTTAATGATCACTCATTTAATTAATTGTTAAATTCGTTCCCTAATCCATAACAAACAAGTACAATGGCAGATAGTGATGACGATAATGATAGTGGCGAGGGTGTAAACTTAACTGGTTTTCTATTTGGGAACATTGATGAGAGTGGGCAGTTGGACAGTGATGTTTTTGATGAAGATACACAGAGGCAGTTGGGTTCCTTGGGAAAGTAAGTTTGCCTTTTGTGTGTAATAGCTCACCACTGACTGGTATTGCTAACTTATTTCCAGATTGGGTCTGGGTTCAATTCTCTCAGATTTGATTGCAGAGGAAGAGAAACACCAATGTAATCAGAGTGATAGTGAGGCTGGTGAAGATGATGGGGCATTTGAGCAACAATCACAAGATTCAGCATATGATTCGATGCCTGTTGATTTGAAATCGCCATCTGCAGTTGACTTCTCTGATATAAATGAGCTGGCTGAAGAAGATGAAGTGAGAGAACAGAAAAATGATTCTGCTTATGATGCTGATAATGATGATGGGCCAAAAGATCAAGAACTTATGCCACCACCACCACCAAAATCTGATGATACATGTTCAAGTGAAGATAAAAAGAAATTAGAAACTCCACTTGCAGCAATGCTACCTTCAAAATATGCTAACATTGATGTCACAGAATTGTTTCCTGATTTTCGACCAGGCCAAGTAAGGAAATTTCACAACGTTGATGCATATTTTTAAATATTTATGCATGAATGTTTGTAGGTGCTGAGATTTTCAAGATTGTTTGGCCCAGGAAAACCAAGCAGTTTGCCAAATATTTGGCGTAATGTTCGCAAGAAACGCAAAAAGCGCAAACCTAAGGAGAACGCAACTGATCATGATTCCGACTCTGCATCGGATGATGACAAGCCAAAAAATCGTGGATGGCATTTTGATTATGCAAGCATTCCATTGCTATCTGAATGTATGAGTGATGATGAAGAAAAGTTTAAGCAAAAGCAGGAAATTGTAACTATTGATACCAGGAAAGAAATTGCCGACAAAGATGACACCGGCCCTAAAATAGCTGATTGGCGATTTGGACCTGCTCAGATTTGGTATGATATGCTGGAGGTGCCTGAAAATGCAGACTTTAATTATGGCTTTAAAATAAAAGAGGTGAGCATGTTACAATATTGATTGTATATATTATATATTAAGTTCTACTTGTAGAAAGGGAACAAGATTGGGTATGAAAATGGTAACATTGCTTCTGAAAGCCACTTTCCAGATGATTCATTCCTTATGGTAACCCAGCTGCATTGGGAAGATGATGTAGTTTGGGATGGAAATGATATAAAACATAAGGTATTTTAACAAGTGATAGTTTTATCTGCTTATTACACATTGTGCGGTTAATGATAGGTTCTGCAGAAGCTGAATTCTAAGAGCAATGCAGCTGGCTGGGTTCCCAGTAGTGGCAATCGAACTGCACAAGCATTTAGTCAACCAGGCAAGGGAGGAGCGCTTTCTGGACCACCAGGTAGAGTACCTCCCTTGCCCGCACCGCCGCTTCCCGGCGCTAAGTCCAAGGGTCAGATGATCCTGAGCAAGCAGCGCATGGAAGCGGAACAGGACGACACGTGGTACTCGATCTTCCCTGTCGAGAACGAGGACTTAGTGTACGGGCTGTGGGAGAAGGACGTGATTTGGGATGCGGAGCAAATGTCCTACATTCCGAAGCCATCGATTCTCACACTCGATCCGAACGACGAGAACATCATCCTGGGCATACCGGACGACATCGATCCGTCGAAGCAGATCGCCGGCCAAACGCCAATGCCCAAGGTGAAGATTCCGCATCCGCATGTGAAAAAGTCGAAGATTCTGCTCGGCAAAGCCGGCGTGATCAACGTGCTGCAGGAGGACACTCCGCCGCCAGCGCCCAAGTCGCCCGATCGCGATCCGTTCAACATCTCGAACGATATCTACTACATGCCTCGGTCGACCGAGACGACGCTACGGCTAAAGGTTGGCGGTGGTAACCTCATCCAGCACTCGACGCCCGTCGTCGAGCTGCGCGTGCCTTTCATCCAGACCCACATGGGGCCGATGCGCCTACGCAACTTCCACCGGCCGCTGATGAAGCGCTTCTCGCACGGCGCGCTCGCCCACCCCGGCCCGCATCCGATCTCGGCGCTCATCAAGTACATCAAGAAGAAGGCGAAGCAGCGCGAGGCGGAGCGCATGGCATCGGGCGGCGGCGACGTCTTCTTTATGCGCACTCCAGAGGATTTGACCGGCAGAGATGGCGACCTCATTCTGCTGGAGTTCTGCGAAGAACATCCACCACTCATGAACCAAGTGGGCATGTGTTCGAAGATCAAAAACTACTACAAGCGTAAAGCAGGTAAAGAACAAGGACCACCAGTGTACAAATACGGTGAGACAGCCTACGCGCACACTTCGCCCTTTCTGGGCATTCTGTGTCCTGGACAGTCGATTCAAGCCGTTGAGAATAACATGTACAGAGCGCCCATTTATGAGCACAAAATGACCGACACTGATTTTGTGATTATTCGCACGAGGAATCAGTACTACGTGCGTGAAGTTGATGCGCTTTTCCTTGCTGGCCAGCAATGTCCACTGTACGAAGTGCCTGGTCCGAACTCGAAGCGTGCTAATAATTTCGTGCGTGACTTCCTGCAAGTGTTCATTTATCGGCTCTTTTGGAAGAGCAAGGATACGCCGCGGCGAATCAAGATGGATGATATTAAGCGAGCTTTCCCTTCGCATTCCGAGAGCAGCATTCGGAAGCGGTTGAAGCTCTGCGCGGATTTCAAACGCACCGGAATGGATTCGAATTGGTGGGTGATCAAACCAGAGTTTCGCCTGCCGTCCGAGGAGGAGATTCGGGCGATGGTTTCGCCCGAACAGTGCTGCGCATATTTCAGTATGATTGCGGCCGAACAGCGCCTCAAAGATGCCGGTTACGGCGAGAAGTTCCTTTTCACGCCGGCCGAGGACGACGACGAGGAGATGCAGTTGAAGATGGATGATGAAATCAAAGTGGCGCCCTGGAACACGACGCGAGCTTACATCCAGGCGATGAAGTCCAAATGTCTCTTACAGTTAACTGGACCAGCAGATCCTACTGGCTGTGGAGAAGGCTTTAGCTACATACGAGTTCCCAACAAACCAACAGTAAGTATTTGAGCCATATGTAAAGGTGATGTGTTCAGTTCGATTATTATTTGCAACAGCAAACAAAAGAAGAGCAGGAGTCTCAACCCAAACG
Source organism: Dorylogaster longipes (assembly GCA_027580035.1). NCBI lineage: Eukaryota > Metazoa > Arthropoda > Insecta > Coleoptera > Staphylinidae > Dorylogaster > Dorylogaster longipes. The sequence goes on along the minus strand of JAODFX010049538.1, from coordinate 2,064 downwards.
CACGGTGACTGGCACAGATGCTGATTTGCGTCGTTTATCGCTGAACAACGCCAAGGCGCTACTAAGGAAGTTTGGTGTGCCAGAAGAAGAGATCAAGAAGTTGTCTAGGTGGGAGGTTATTGATGTGGTTCGAACGCTATCGACGGAAAAGGCGAAAGCCGGCGAGGAGGGTATGGATAAGTTTTCCAGGGGTAATCGCTTCTCGATTGCCGAGCATCAAGAGCGCTATAAGGAAGAATGTCAGCGCATCTTCGACCTGCAGAATCGCGTGCTCGCCAGCTCGGAGGTGCTCAGCACCGACGAGGGGGAAAGCTCGGATGAGGATTCCGATGAGGATATCGAAGAAATGGGCAAGAACATCGAGAACATGTTGTCTAATAAGAAAACAAGCACTCAGGTACTTAATTACTTCATTTGTTTCTCTACAAACAAAGCAGTTTCCTATTATTTGCCTGTTGCAATAGTTGTCGCTGGAACGTGAAGAGCAAGAACGTCAAGAGCTGCGCAAGATGATCATGGAGGAAGATAAGCAAGGCAAGAACAAGAAGGATAAAGACGACGATAATCCGGATTGTGGCTTCAATCAGCAGGGCCGCGTGCTGAAGATCTTTCGCACGTTTCGAAATCATGAGGGCAGGGAGTACACGCGCATTGAGTTCGTGCGCAAGGCAGCTGTGATCGATGCTTACGTAAAGATTCGCACAACGAAAGATGAGCTCTTCATCCGACAGTTTGCGACCCTCGACGACGCGCAGAAGGAGGAGATGAAACGCGAGAAGCGGCGCATTCAAGAGCAACTACGCCGAATCAAGCGCAATCAGGAGAGGGAACGGCTTGCGATGGGCCACAGTTCGAGCTCAAGCATCAGGCATCGTGATCCAACGGCGATTTCCGAGAAACCAACCACTCTCGAGGAAGCGCCCATTATTGCACCATCATCTCCTCTAGCAAGTACTCCGAAAGTATCGTCTAGTTCTCCCCCAAAACATAAGAACAGGAAAATCAAATTGAAGCCAGATTTGAAGCTGAAGTGTGGTGCATGTGGCAATGTTGGTCACATGAGGTAAATTCTTTTCACTAAACTCTCTTCGATGATGAATATTGAATACTTACAGAACAAACAAAGCCTGTCCCTTGTATCAAAGTTCGATGGCTGGTGGTGGCTCGTCAATGAACACATCATCCTCCGAAGATCAGGAGGAGGAGATGGAGAAGCAGTTGCAGACCACCGACGACGAAGATCTCGTGAATGTGGACGGCACAAAAGTCAAGCTATCGAAACGTTTGTTGAATGTACGTAAATTTTTGATTCCCTTCCAGCTTTAATCCCAAAGCAATGAGAAAACATCATTGAAGGTCCCGCAGGCCTCTTTGTTTGGTTCGAGGAAGCGTAAGCGGCCGCCGACGGACATCCACTGCGACTACTTGAAGAAGCACAGCAAGCCGGCGAATCGCCGACGCACCGATCCCGTCGTCGTCCTCTCGACGATCCTCGAGAACATCCTCAACGAGCTGCGTGACATGCCCGACGTGCAGCCGTTCCTCTTTCCCGTCAACCCGAAGCTCGTGCCGGACTACAATCGTATCATCCAGAGGCCCATGGACCTCCAGACCATCCGCGAGAACTTGCGCCAGAAGCGCTATCAGGGCCGCGAGGAGTTTCTCGCTGACGTCAATCAGATCGTCGAGAACTCGACGCTCTACAACGGCGCTAAGAGTAGTTTAACCATTATCGCGCAACGCATGCTGCAGAAATGCGTCGAACGGCTTGGGGAGAAGGAAGAACGACTCATGCGGCTGGAAAAAGTCATTAATCCTCTACTAGACGATAATGATCAAGTCGCCCTCACGTTTATTCTGGATAATGTCGTCAATGCAAAGCTCAAAACCATGTCCGAATCCTGGCCATTCCTCAAGCCTGTTAATAAGAAGCAAGTCAAAGACTACTACAACGTTATTAAGAGACCAATGGATCTGGACACCATATCGCAAAAAGTCGCTGGTAAGTTTAATAGTTTAAGAATAGACAGAGCTGCATTAACCTTGCTTTTTTGCAGCTCATAA
>JAODFX010049427.1:0-10170 GCA_027580035.1 Dorylogaster longipes | reverse complement strand
ACGAACCGCTCCCCTAGAGCTACAAGGCCGCCACCAGGCGCGACGTGCGAAGACGTGAGGTCACCTGCTTGCAATCATCTCATACATATTTCAGGCCACGCCCGCTAGCGCCGCCTACGACCCTCGTCCCCGCACAATAAATAAGGGTAAATTTGCTTCTTTTTATTTGTTTTCCTTATCTATTACTTTAACTACCGTTTCTTTTATTCCCTTCAAATAATGAAACAATTTCTGCTTCCTTGAATGCTTATCTGTTATTATAAAAATAAAACTTAACCTTTGTTTCCTTGTTTTCTTTTTTCTAATTTTTCTTCAAATGTTTATATATAGTTATTATTGGTATAATAGTTTATCTTAATTTTGAATTTACTATTTTTTGTGCGTTTTCTTACGTTGTTACTCCATTGATGTCTTGATATCTCAAATCTTTCCTTTTTGTTTTCTTCTTTTCCCTTTTTTTCTGCAAACAATTTATATAAACATTGATAAAATCTACAATAAACTACATCATTTTCACTAAACCGAATTTAATAGAAAAAGTAAATATTTTAAGCAGCCTTGAGTTAGTAAATGTTTTATTGAGTATTTAATAATTTGAAATGAAATATTAAACTAAATATTTTTTATCTACGACGACTACGTAAAACATAAAACTATAAAACTATATGATGGTTTTCAGTAGCCATTCTCTGTTGACTGCCACGGCAATTTTCAAAAATCCGACCAAAAATGACAATTGGACTTTATTACATTATATTATAAAAACACTAAATCTAGTGCATTGACCGATTAGATTAAATGCTTCTGTTCATGGAAGTCAGCATTGATTTTCTGTTTTTTCCTCTGAAATCATCTATCGATATTAGCACCGATACATTTCGAGGTTACCTAATTGTAGCTGCACAAAAATGGTAAATAAATACCGTACAAGATAACTGGTAGTTGGGGTCCTAGAAAAGAATACAATCTACGAGTTATCACGTAGTTGGCAGTCAACGTGTTAAAAAGCAGTCTTCATGGAAGCAAAACAATAGCTTTTTGCCACATATTCTCACATCTTTCCTGCTGAGCGTCTCCGCCAGAGTCTGATTGATTGCTACGGCCGGTGAACGAACGCGAGCGGTCGGCAGCGGCGAGATCGCGAAAATAAATTGCAACTCATTAGGATTATTTGTTTGAATTCGCGGCCCGATTTATGCTCATCGCACATACACATACGGCCAAGTGCTCCGCCTGGACACTCATAGGCCGCACGATGAACGCCTGCAGCTGAAATTTACGTGCGATGTAAATCACACGCCATTTCCGAGTTTCGCCGGTACTTTTTGTGCGCTGCTCGGGCCGCTCTCTTCGTGCACTGCCAATTGCGCGGAAGCGCCCGAAAGTCGAAACTGTCACGGCCATTTCTTCCAGGTAACCAACCAGATAGTCCTGCTATACTGCCAGCAAATGATTCGAAACGCAAGACAAATGTCTTCGATATTCCCTGGAATCATCCGAAATTTCCTCTTTGATCTTTTCATGCATGTAGCAATACTTGAATCATATTGTAACTCCTTGATAACATTTGCTAAATTGGAATAAACTATAGAAAAGATCGTTTTCCTGTAAATTTCTGCAAAACAGGAAAGTACTAATAAAGTTAGGTAAACTGTAATTCCACTGCCAGCAAATAATTCGAAAAGTAATACAAATATCTTCGATATTCCCTGGAATCATCCGAAATTTCCTCTTTGATCTCTTCCAGCATGTAGCAATACTTGATTCATGTTATAACTCCTTGATAACATTGAGGAGGAATAAAATATTGAAAAAATCGTTTTCCTGCAAATTTCTGCAAAACAGGAAAGTACGAATAAAGTTAGACAAGCTGCGATTATGATACTAGGACAAATCGAGAATACCCTTGGGAACAAATTTACTTACACAATCCTACTAATCATGTTATAACTTGATATTATCTGGAAACATCTGAAATCCGGCTGAATTTCCTCTCCTAAAATTTCCGGCATGTATCATTAGTTGAAACATACTCCTTTGTAACATAGGTACGTTGAGATAAATAATAGCATAGACAGTTCCGGTAAATGTCTGGAAAAGATGGAAGTTGGACAGAAAAGTTCTAACCAAACTGCGATTATGATAGCAGAAGAAATCTAGAATACGCTTGGGAACAGATTTACTTTATTTGACGAAATACGTGCGTCGAATTTGAGTATTGATAACGCAATGAAACCAATCGGCCAGCTGCACTGCCAGCAAATGATTCGAAAAGCAATACAAATGTCTTCGATATTCCTTTGGAAACATCCGAAATCAGGTTTAATTTCCTCTTCTACATTTTCCAGCATACATCAATACCTGATACATGTTACGACTCCTTCGTAACATTTGCTATATTGGCATAAAATATAGAAAAGACTGTTTTTCTGCAAATGTCTGCAAATGGTGGAAATTGGACATGAACGTTCTCACAAAGTTGGATAAATCGCGATTATGAAAGCAGGACAAATCGAAACAGATTTACTTTATTTGATGGAATACGTGTGCGGAATTTGTGTATTGATAACACAATCGAACCAACAAGCCACCTGCACTGAAGGTAAATGATTCAAAACGCAATAAAAAATAATGTCTTAATGTATTCATCATTCATCAAGTATTGATTCATGTGGTAACTCTTACTATGTTTCCAACAAATGCCTTGAAAAGATGGAAATTTGATATTATGTGCAAGAAAGCCCTAATAAAATTGGGTAAACTACAATTATGATATCTGGACAAACCACGAATTCTTTTGGCATCTATTGATAACACTATCCAACCAACTGACCATTTGTATCAAGTATTGACATATGTTATAAGTTCTTCTTAAAATTGCTCTGCTAGCATAAAGTATAGAAAAGAAAGTTTGCCTGGAAACGATGGAAGTTGGACATTATGTGCAGGAAAGTGCTAACAAACTTGGGAAAACTACGATTATGATAGCTGGACAGACTGAGTACATCTTTAAAACAGATTTGCTTTATTTAACGTAAGACTTGTGTGGAATTGCAGTATTGGTAACACTAACCACAGTGTAAATACAGGTTCTTTCATTCGAAAACATTTCAACTCTTTGTGGGAACTACATTCGAAATTGGCTGAAGAAGAATTGCAAAGTACTCTTGGAGTAACTCGCCATATTTAGATTTAATTCACTTGTCAAGACCGAAAAGTAATTCTTGATTTGGTTTGAAGAGCATCTTATTTCGACAGAATGACCTTAGCTACTGCAGGAACGTGTGAAAAAAAGTAAAAGTGCGCATCGCGTGAGGATAAACTCCGTCTTCATTCTAGGTCGCCGATTGCTTAACAGTACTCTTGTTGTTTAGACGCCTTTCGACGTACTTCATTAATCTGCGCGATGCTAACGTCTTAACTCATCCCGATCGCAGTCTCATCTCATCATCCAAATAGGAATCGTCTTTTATGTAACGCAATTACCAACATTTCTCGTTACAACTAAATGGCCGAGCGAGAGAGAGGGAGAGAGAGAGAGGTGCAGATGAGAAGGCCAGTGTGTCCACGACCGAAATTATATCACAACGCTGAACGTTGTGACTCAGCATAATGTTATTATGCTATTTCATGATTTGCGCAACAGCGCACTGCTCAAACGTGCCGAAATTAATTTCCACTCGCTGGCATGCACAAAAAATACTACCAGATGGGGAAAAGAAAAATATGACGCAATTACAAACGCGTTGTAATTTATGAACAACGGACGCTTTCATAAGAAGTAATGCGAAATTGGAGGAGGTATTAGACCAGCAGACACAACTCCACCGAAATAAAATAACACTTTGCTTGAAACAAAATTCTCGATCTTATTCATTCTTAAAAAGAATACGTTAAGAAGTATTACAATTAAAGTACGCTGTAATTTCTAAGGAATTGTTTTTTCTTCTTTGCTTTCGGATTCCTTTCTATCTCTGAAATTTTATCGCTTAATCCTTTTTATATAAATTTCTTGTATGGAGTAATATTTCTTGCCATCTATCTTTTATACATTCTTCTATTCTCTTCTTCCCTACCTTTCTTTTTCTTGTTCTTTTTCTCTTCATTTGTCTATTTGTTCTGTTATAATTCTAATATGTTCTAATTTAGGTTATGATCACTTGACTTGCTTCATTCTCTTTGATCTTAGCTTTTCCTGCTTTTGGAATTTTATAGTATTAAATTTAAAGATTTATTTAAAAAATTACAATTCTTTAAATTTTCTAAATTATTTTCTTCTTATTCATCAGGGGCAAAATTAAAAATATGCATGATATTACCCCTAATGCTGGAAAATAGGAAATTTTTAGGAAACTGTTGGGATTGATTTCATTCTTCTTTTTTGTTTCATTTAATGAAATTTGTTGGAATCATTTTTAGCTTCTTCTGTTCTTTTCTTAGCTACCTTTTTACATTTTTCTTCATTTGCCTCCCTGTTCGAACTCCATTCTTTTTTTTGATCAACGTAAATTTGTAGCTTTTATAGCTTCTTTCCCTAGCTTTCCACTTCTTGATTTGTTTGTTTGTTTTCTTTTGCATAATAGCTATCCTCACAATTCAAATATGTTCTACGAAGTAGTTTGTATCAGGGCCGCTGATAAGGGGTGTAAGACGGGGATATTTCCCGGGGCCCAGGGCTATTAAGGGGGCCCCCAAGCAAAGCAAAATTATCTCAAATTGCCTCAAAATGGGGCAATTTGGGGCCTCCTCCTCGGAGATTTAATTATTTCCCCAGGGCCCAAAATTTCTATTAGCTGCCCTGATTTGTATGCTTGAGAAGGTCAAAAAAGCAATTAATGTAGAAAAAGATGTGTGTCACAAGGTGGGAGCATTCGAAGTGCGATAAAGTCAATGTCATCCAAGTCAGTTGTAAGAGTCTTCGAGGCACTCGCAGCTCGATTCCCTTTCATGTTGCAGAAAGGCAAAAGTATGGTTACTCTCCATCCAGCGTGGTTTTCCATCCGAGAAAGAAAGCGCATTACGCTTCGAGTCTCGTAGTTGGTGAATATTCCACTGCAGCGGTGCGCAATAAAAAGCTGGCCGCTTTTTTATCCCTCTCTCTTTCTCTCTCTCTTTCTCTACCTTGCTGCCACATCCTGCCAAGTTGATTTGCGAAAAAAGTGTGCCGACACGCTGCTTGAGTTTGCAAAGTGGCCGCCAAGTCAGCCATTTTACCGTTTTGAATATTCAATTTATAACATTAAAATCTTTGTGAGAGTTTCCTCCGCACGAACGGCTTCTTGCCATCATCTCTCTCAGTCAAATACGCACCAAATGCATTTCCTTGCTTCCATTATTAACGGCACTGAAACATTTTCCAACTCTTGTGTAATGTATTATTTTTTTGTATTTATGGCGTTGAAAGCGTACTTGCATCTAATTTTCCCACATCTTTGTTAAAGTATTACAACTTTCCTGCAGAAAATACTCTAAGGGCAATAATAGTTAAATATGTAACAGAAAGTAAGTCAAGAGGAAAAGGGCAGAAAAACAGTTGTCTCATTTATTCAGCAATGTCGTCAACGAATTATATGCTAAATAAAAATAGTGAATAAAGTCAGTATTTAGTAGACACTTCTTTGTTGGAGATAAATAATAAATAAATATTTATACTGTGAAAAATACAGTTCAAGACAATTGTATTTAATATTAAACGCGCAACTAGTTTTGTTTACTGCTTTTCATCGTCTTCAGGTGCAAGAAAATCTGAATTAAAAATACGAAGGGATAAATTTGTTAAATTGAAGAATATGTATCGGTCAATGAGAAAAGAAAAATATACTTACATTTCAAAAATCAATCGACAAAGTCTTGACAAAAATATTAATAATAGAAATGTCTAGAATAAAGCTAAATATTTGTATTGACAATATTATAGTACAAACCATTCGGAATAGTAGTGTGTAATCATTTTAAAAACAAAATAAAAACAAGTATAGAAAATTTTATAGTAAATTTGCTGTAAGATTAATGCAACGACGATATAAACAGAGAATTGCCTGCATGTTAGATGAGTGTACGATATTCGTAAACTTGCGCAGATAAATTCCATTTTGCGGCGGTGGCGAAGACGTTCGAATATTCACATTCCCAGTCACAACCCCTTCCCAACTAGTATATCAATTTTGACGCTTGACAATTTCGCTCAGAAATGATATGCGCAAATATATGCTAGTAATTATACAGATTGACTAAAGAGAGAGGAGTGAGGGTAAGACGATGACGAAGAGAAAATGAGGAACAGAACAAAACTTCACAGATAATAACAACATAGTATTCCCTAACACAATTGCTGTTTATCTAGCACCAATAAATGTGAAATGTAAGAGATTTAGTAATGTATAATTCTAAAAAAATTTGCTATTTGAGTTGAAAAGGATTCAATTTCCGAGTAGTCTGGCATTCTACAATGTAACAAATGGAATTGAAGGAACCAACTACGTAATCAAGAAAAATTTCGTACTCATTTGACGTATTTCTGCAAAAATTTCACATCGAGTAGGAGATAATAGGCATTTACGTTATTGGAACGTACCGATCGGTATCCGATAGACAAATTATGGATCTGCTCAGTTAGCTGATCCATTCCGGTACATAAGAAACATAACCTATAATATTGAGTTGGGCTTAAAAGATCAGTTAAGAGTTATCTTGGAATTGGTAAAAGATGCCCCAAATGAGAATACCAAAAAAGCGTTAATAGACAGTGATGAAATTGCAACATTTAAATCACAATAACAAGAGTTACAAAATAACTGTTACAAATTCATGTATTTGCACCATGGCAAATCGCCTGAGGACCGTATGCATTGACACATTTCTACCGTGTTAACGTAAATACCAGTATCGTACAGAATGAAATACAAGCGAAATACAAATAAGCTCATCTTTGAATAGTTTCCTCGTTAGGAACTACTTCACAATGAATTTCCCTTGCGCTGCAAAACAAAGTGGAGAATTCTATCGTGCATTTGAAATTTTACAATAGACCTCGCAAAATCCATATTATAATTAATGTTCAGCGCACGTTACGCGCATTCGGTTGCTCTGCTTGTTGTGAACGAGAGCGCGGAGTTCGACGGTACTACATTGCTAGGAATTTTTTCATTTCACGAAACGAGGAGATCCACTCCATATTCCTCTTCGACGCCCACCTATGTTTTTCGTTTATCGCATCGTCCCTGTTGAGTTTCGTTCAACAACCGGCCGTTTTCCGGCACGCGCTATGAAAGCATGCGGAAAACGAGCTCGTGCGTTCGAAATGACTGACCTAGAAATTGAAACGAAATTAAAAACCACATCTAATTCTTTCATTGCCCCATTACTTCCAGAATATAATGGGTATTAAAACGTCTTTTCCTTCCTCTTCTTTTTCTGCTAAAATTGTAGATGTTTGTTAATGTTAGATTAGGAAATTAGGAAATTAGGAAATTTCACGAAATTCAGAGCAAACTTAATAACACAAGTAAGATCTCATTCTGTGGTACATGCTGTACAATAGGCACGTGGCCCCACATCAATCGGATATATCGTTCCCGAGATATAGTAAATTCGACTTAATTAATGCCAAATAACTCGAAAAGTATTCGCGATATCGAAATGCTGATTGCGCATCCTTACTCAGCGGAAAAAATCCTATACGAATCATACATCACGTGTTCGGTAAAGTGGCCGTAACACGCCAACAAACAGACATACAGAGAGACAGAAATCCCAATTTTAGATAACAAACTTTTTAAGTTTGCTGAAAAGGACGGTACTAAGAGCAGGAAAGATGTATGGAAATAAACTATGAACATTGAGGAAGAAAGACAGGACAAGATCAACATCTGGGAGAGCAAGATTTCAAGAAGTATCCCCATATAAGGAACTAAAGCCTTAAGAAGTATGGAGAAGAAGAACAAACTAGGAATTATTCGAAAGCTATCCCAGCATAGTCAAAGTTATAAAGATGCAACGATTGGAATGGAATAGACACCTACACCGAAAGTACTGAAAGTTATGTTGATAAACACAGTAAGAGAAAAGAGAAGGAATGAAAGACTAAGGAAGGCACAAGTAAAGAGGGATCCTAAATATACTGGGAACAAAATGTTATAGTGAAATAGAAAAGGTAATGTTGTTTTGTGTTCGTATTATCCTACTATTATTATAAATTAAAATAAGATTCTAGCGAAAAGTGTATATTCCCTATTAGTTCGATAAGGATAAAATGTTTCTTATTAGCAATTTATGCAAGCAAATGGCATAGTTGCAAAGAACCTCGAAAATTTAATATATAATATCAAATCAAATACCAACAGCACTGCATCGAGGCCCATTTGGCCCCCGAAAATTTCCACTGTAAAACAAACATGCACGCTACTCGAGGTTAAAGTTTCATCATTGCTGGAGCACATCCGAGGGACACGTTGAAATGTTCGGAATGCGACTTGGCTTCATAATCACAATATTCCCACTGCGCTAACCAACGCGTTCCCGAATGTGGCTCTTAAGTAGACACAAGTTATTTATTTAACAATGGTTTCGCAGCCACGTGTGGAGCTCATTCCATCGTCGTCGAGTGCAATTTTGTCTATCGAGCGAAACCGTCTGGAGTGCTGACACCACGAATTCGAATGAGCAGGGGGAGAAAATGGAAGTAGCGTAATTCGCAAAATATTATATTTAGAGGGTTAGTTGCACAGTTGGGGGGATAGATCTCCCCAACGCTCGAATTGCAGATGAATGGATTGTAAATCACTTCGATTGAGCATTTTGCGAGCAACGTATGCATTAAACGGCCCATAAATCCATCGATACGAAGGAAAAATGCGAAAAACGCCACTCACTCCCCTGTCACGTGCTTTGTGCTATTATTTGCGCCATGGTGTAACCGGAAAATTATATTTGATGAAATTTACAATCGCTGCGCATGGTGAAATATTCATCAGTAGTTTTTCACGCAACGGAAATGGTTGGTTCGTGAATTCAAATGAAAATGCGTGATTGTGGTTTTCGCCAGGGGAGAGAATTCGATGAAATCGCAAATTTTCTGCACCTACTTCGCTCCGCTTTGATGCTGTTACATGTTTCAACTTTGACTCAATATTGGCTGTCTATCATACTCCAAAATTTCCCAATTTTTAGGTTAATTATGAGTAGACACTGCTAAATGTAGCACGATTCTGGGTACAATCTAAATTTCACCCGTGGCTGAAACAGCCAAGACTTTTGTCGTTTTGTTGAAGTTAAATATGAAGTTGAATTCCTCAAAGTGCGCTTAAAAATTATCAATTTCTGAACGTTTTGAAACATTTTGAGTAGGAGAAAATGATGAATATAATAATGAAATAATGAACTCGAAAACGGAGTACTTTTCTTTTTTTTTTTTTTTGAGGCAACATTTTAGAGGCCTTAAACAAAGAAGAAAAACACTATTTTTCGAAAATTCTATGGTGGCCTAAGGTCTTAACAATGTCAATGTCAATGTCAAAATCGTATTTTCCCTACGGTATACAAGCGAAGAGAATTATGTAGTAAAAGATAATGTTTGAAACAGAAACGGAGATGTTTTTTTAATGTTTTTGTTTCTTTAATGAGTTTTATGAACGAACGCACGTCACAGTCGACTGTGGCATGAAAATGCGTATAAATTTGATGCGTTTGAGCACATGCGATAGAAAAACCGACATTAATTTGTTCGGGAGATCGGATTACAGCTGGAAATTCTTGCACGCGGACGCTTTATTAAATATGTAGATTGAACATGGAACCTTTCGTTCGACCACAAACCAGCCTATAATCAACTAGCATGACAATCTGTGTGGAATCTCCGCCCACGGCTTTCCCTTGCGGTTTCTATTATGCGCTGAGCACGTCTATTTGCTTATTTACGAATGTTGTGGATTTGCATGCATTTGCGGTCACACGTACATAAACCTCGTCAGCAATGTTTACCCTCTTGGAGTAGAATCCATTCTAGTTTGAAAATGAAAATTCCATTCAAATCGGAATTCAATCTGTTTATAAAAGCACTATCAGGTCTGGCCAACGTCATTGCGGCTTAGAATCAACTATATACACGGTGGCCAGAAAAGTGCGGATAAACGCCAGGTAGAACGATTCTTTGTTCAATTCTGAGGTGATAAT
>JAODFX010049317.1:0-10174 GCA_027580035.1 Dorylogaster longipes | reverse complement strand
CCTAGGGAGGTCAAGGCTATAGAGAGCTGTGATTGCACCACTGTACTCCAGCTTGGGTAACAGAGCAAGACTCTGTCTCAAAAATAAATAAATTACATAGATATGTAAATAAATAAAAGTGAGTTTAGTTAAAAAATAAAATAGTTAAAAATAAAATTAAAGAAAAAAGAATTTTTTTTTATAAACAAGCTTTTATCGTTTGTTAAGGTTTTTTTCTTCTTTGATTCAATTTTAACGTTTTAGTATTTTTCTATGATCAGAAGTTTAACAAATTTTACTTGCAAGATTTGATAACAAACTGACAACAGGACAAGGGAAACTAAATAATAGCTTGTAAAAAATCAAAAGAACTTATTAACACAAATATCTGCTGTATAATAAGCGGCGTGTTTGGTAAAGAAATGTGAGATTACAATCAAGACCTTAAATGATTCTGAAACGATTACAAATTTTGTCATTAACCTCGATTAAAGGCAAAATATGAATAATGAACTGTGATTATTCAATACGACTCAATATCCATTAGTTAAATAGCGGAACTTATTAGTCCACGGTGTGTTATTATTTGAAAACACAACTAAAACCAAAAAAGATTTGGGAATGGATTTGCCGAAAGGAAGGCACACAATGTAGATAAGAATAAGATTAAAATAAAAATACAAAGGACGAAGTGCATAGTAGTCAAGCAGAACGAGAAACAGTCTTGCATAAGATAAGAAGGATATCACTAGGAACCGTCATGTCCAGAAAAATGCTTGCAGGGTTGGGATGGAGATAACTCGATACTTTTGGTTGTGTTTTGTTGTGGTCTGTATAAAACGCTGCTGCAGCGATCAAATTGATTTCCCTTTTCTCGGACTTATTGCGGATTATTTTTTAAATTTTGCTTTTTTTTATTATTTCAAGCCAGCTGCCGGGACAAACAAACGGGGAGCGCTTACTTTGCAAGCAATCCAGTCAGGTTTCATTGCTCGCATTCTCGACTTATCTTTTATTAAAACTTGTGCAAGTACAGAGCAGTTGGTTGGTAGTATTTGGTAGAGGGAAAATTGCGTTCTCCAGGACGTATAAACGTTCTTCCTTTTCTTGCTTATTTGTGGGACGCAAATGTGAATTTTACGATTGCGAAAGCAAAAAATATTTAACTTTGCAGTAATATTTCCGCCAAACAGAAGTTGATGGCGTATCATTTGGAATATGTATCCGATCGACAAATTTTGGAAATTTGCAGATCAATTCCGGAACATAAGAAACAACCTATAATATTGAGTTGTGCTTAGAAGATCAGTTAAGAGTTATCTTGGAATTGATGAAAATACCAAAGACGCATTAATGGTTTTAGTCGCTGCAAAAGAGATAGACTGATGACAATGCAAAATTTAAATTACAATGACAGAGATTGTAATGCAGGAGTAATAAAACGAACTACTACTACTAAGTAAAGAAACTGTAATATGTCCATGTAATTACTTTAAATTCTATAAACCGTATGTAATAACAAGGTTTTTACTACACTAATATATAAAAATATATATATATTTAAAAATGTGCCGCCAGTTATCGTTCGTTAAGGCACCGCGGCAAATCGCCTAAACACCGTTTGTATTGGAACCTTTTTACCGCTACAATTGACGTAAATGCCTATTCTCTGCCAATACGCCTATCAATCATTGACGGCAGGTCCATCAACCCATTATCGTTGCCATGACGCCTATGACGCCATCGAACGCCACCGATACCGTCACATCGTCGACATGACGCGCTTCATCGTCGCTATGACCTTATAAGAATGCTTCCACCCTAGCGCGGCGGTTTACTCAATGGTTCAACGCCTCATCGTCAGCCACCGACCGCCGGGTGCCGCAGGTGCTCCCTCTGCTTCTAAATTGCCTTGTGAGCTCACTCGCCCACTCTGGGAGCACGATAGGTCACTGCAACAAACTCTGACCTATTGCACTCTACATACAACTGAAGTCAATCAGAGATCATTCCAGATCGAATCGACCAGAGAAACGCAATTTTTCTACCCATAGCATTCGATTTCGTTGAAACTTGGCAAGTTTGCTTCTTTGATAGTTATTAGAACGAATATGAAGTATTTTTGCTCTGGCTAAATTGTTTTGATTTTAGAGCCGCTTTTCATTGGTGTTGTGACGGATTCACCGATTATCGCTCCTTCAACAAAATAAATCACGAAAAATGATCAAATTTGCTACACCCAATCTCATCAGAAATTCCTGTAAACATTATGTGGACATCAATTCCAGGTATGCCAATAGAGGTGAGTTCATGCTAAAGACCAATAATGCATTTGCATACAATCCTGATTTTGAAGATCTTTCAAGTGAATATGTATTAATTTTCTAACACGCTGTGCGGTATTTAATAGTAACTTGGTAAGATCCGAAAAAATCGTTTTTGTGCTTTCGCTGCTTTAAACCACAAGCAGATTCCATACCTATCCAAACCCAGTCCTCACTTGAAGCATTAACCTAACCGCAACAGTCAACGTGTGTTTAATATTTCCATCGCGTTTAAAGAAATCGAGTGCAATGCAGCGTTTCTCTACAATGCTTTGGCTTGTTTTCATTATAATATATAAGTATCTAAATGAAAAAGCAATTTTGAGTGTATGTTCACAGGATTTTTAGCGGCGATAAAATTGTGCACTTCAAACAGAAATGATTTGGCTTTGCTTTCTTGATTTTCCCCGTTTTATTCGGGCAGTAACGTTCTACAAAGCAAAAAAAAAATCAGCCAAAGCGCACTAATTACTTTTAAATCCTCTGAATTAAATTGCCGGCTTGTAAACTGCCACTTTCATTAATAATTTGATGTCTAGTTACAATAAAATCACTGCCCTCTCTTTAACATTCCCTTATTCCCTATTATGACACAACACACGGTGGAGGAACTTTTATTATGAGTCAACCGTTATTAAACCTTAATTAGACCTTATGGTTATAATCGGTTAATCGCTTTTTTCGGTCAGATTGCGCCAGTTATGAGACTATATAAGTGCCCCTGTTGAGCAATAAACTCACACCGTGTTTGTGTATTGCACAGTTCCTGTAACTCTTGGCGAAATTCCAGCAATCCATTATTTTCGCCCCAGAGGCACGAGCGTGGCCGCTTGTGGTCTGTTAGTAGGTTGCAGCATGTTGGAAATTGAGAGGCGCGACTAAACAGAGGAAAAGCGCCGAAACGCCTACTACACACCACGCCGTTGCGTTTACAGTAAACAACAACCTTCGATTAATGACTCACCGCAGTCGGCGTTTCTTACCCAGAAACGCAGCTACCTAGTACCATGGTGCATTCCAAACAGAGTTGAAGCAAACACCCGTTCATCTCCACAAGTTCGAGATCCTGCAATCCCAATGCAATGCCAGAACAGACAGGCTTCATCTGTCTATCAACAGCGTACATCAACAATTAACATCTCGCGTTGTGCTGACTCCATGTAAACGAGCCTTAATGCGGGGATGATTCATCAAATCATTGATCGTGTTTCGCATGAAACCGAACATGGCCACATTGATTGATAACGATAGCATCGATCAGCGCGGGACGGAAAAGAATGTTGGAAAGCAGTGTAGAATATTCAAACTAACCGAGTGCCCGCAATGGGAGTAATCGGTTTGTGGAATCTAGTCCGTCATTCGGGCATAATTTATTGATTGCACGATTTTATGCAAGCAATATGAACCTCAATGTGTGTCTGAAGGTCGTATTGAACCGCACTGAAAATAATTATTTCGCCAGAAGTCATTAAGGGTTAGATGTTTATTATAAATAAATAATAGCGACTAATTAGACGGAGTGAAAGAATACTGTAATTGTTGTATATCGCAACAAAAAAAAAACTAAATAGTATAAACCAACCAGTAAAAAGGTCCTTTTAGCCAGTTAACTTCTTGAGATATTGTGAAACGGATTTAAGATTAATTTTTAGTATGAGAAACTACGTTGAAAATTGGAATCTGAGCTCGGATTTGAAATCAGCGCTGGAAATTACATGGAGGGTGTCCTTCATATCATCCCTAACATAGCCATACATACATACTAAGACTAACATTGCGAAAACATATAGCGAACAAAGTTCGCTGATAATCTAGATAAGAACTATCTTTCTGTATGAGAAAAATATTCATGGGAAGCTCATTGAAAGGAAAAAAAATCATATCCAAAAGAAAGAAAATTTAATCCGATTTAGTAGTTTCCCATAATACTAATCCCATGAAGAGCGGGTGAAAAAAAACCACAGTCAGCATCCTTTCAGCACTTTTTCAATTCCAGGAAAATTTCCCGTCCACTTAGCAAGTTCCGCAATATCGAGCACATTAGTTCCGGGAAATGATACTGAGCGTTCCAAACTGCAGAATTATTTATCATTCACCATGTACCATTGGTGTTGTTCTAACGACAATTGTTATGGCATGCATTATACAAAAACATATACGAACGTTACACAATAATATATAGATTTTTCAGGTTTTGTTTCAGGCGCGACAAGCGTCTCCCTCTCAGCCTATGTGGTTCAAATATTCAACACAATACAGTAGGATATAGATGCTGTAACCATACATTTGCAGAGTGAAGAAAGGCGCAAAGAGCTAACTCGCTGCAACACAATGTTTTACGCCTCCTTTGGGTCTTAGCGCATTTCTGTTTAACGTTGCATTTGCAAGCTGTCTCTGGTCTGTGCATTGCACGTAAATGCATAGTGTAATGATAAATAGCACCCCACTGTTTGTACTCTTAATCGAAATCCTGTTCTTTGTTATGACCATCCCATTTCTGACATTTGAAACAAGGCATTCCTATTGTCCTTCTTCAATTATACGATTATTAAGGTTCACGGTACATATTACAATTTTACAGCGTAAAAGTTCAAAAGCCACCACCATAATTATTATAAAATTAAATTCTTGTGTCATAGGGTAAACTAACCGCTTTGTAGTGTCGCTTCAGGGCTGTTATTTTCAGTGCGAATTATGTTTCAGAATTTCACTTTCAATAATACGCAAAATATAAATTCCTTACAACGGCATGTCCAAATGTTTAATCAAATCTATCTTCGGGTCGCAAATTACTTTTGGATACATTATCCAACGTGATAAATCTTTTATAGTTTCATTCTATATCAGATGTGGTACGATCTGATCCATATACTATCTCGACGCGAACAATTCTCTTCTTACCTACACTTCACTGTTTATCGGTTTCCACGACGCGAGCTGACAAGAAAATGTGACACATCGTTCGCATTTACATATTTCATGTGCATCGCAAGGGTTTAAATGTCGTTGGCTCGCCGAGTCGACACCGCTTATTGCCCTCGCCGCTGCTTTCATTTCGCAACCAACGCGCTTCAATGTCGATGACTGCACTATGAGCGATAGCTGTAAATTTCAACCTTGACATCAGTTTCCTTCATTTCTTCCGTTAGAGGGTGAACAAGGTGTAAAACTTTCGCCGATGAACAATGTCGATGACTTGAGACCGCAATCTACTCAACAAGATTTAAGAGATTTCTAATCGTACCATTAGCAAACGTTTGTACCGAGATTTATAAATTATATTCCGCCGTAACGCTTGATTATTTTTATGTTGGAAAACATTCAATTGGTAAAACATGGTAAAATCGGTATTAATGTAATTATATGCTTGCGTAGGTGTGCTAAGCTTCATTGACGTCAGCGCTACTCTATTTCAATCACCGAGGGTAGGTAATAGTTATAAACAGAGAATGGATTTGCACCATTTGCGAAGTGTTATCATGTTATTAAGTCATATTATGTGATTAGATGTTTTAAAGGGCGTATTAAAGTGGAAACGATGAAGAGGAAAAGAAAATCATAGCAAAATCTAGGAAATGAAACAAAACGTCTGATAATGCATGGAAAGGAAATGCTGGCGCAGGTTCAAGAAGTTCAAAGTTCAAGGACGGGGCAGACGAAAACTACTGCGACTGACTTTCAACGCTACCCTCAAAACAAAGCAAAATAAGCGCGCCGTGGGTCAGTTGCAATGGTGCATTTACAGGTCGCAAAATGGGTATAATTATACATAATTAAATGCGTTACGCTCGTTGTTTGTAAATAACGAAGCTTTAATGGGGTGGTATTATTTCAATGACGTTCCATATTGCGCCACACTGGTTCGAGCTAGCTGAGTCATGGCGTCCTAATGACGGCATGGTTAGCATTCGCAATGTATGCCTCATGGTGACATATGTTGATCACGAACTCACGTTACGTTATCAACGAGATCTACTGTCAAGATGCATGTAATCGTTGGCGTTACAATATCGCACGTCATAAAACAGCGATAAAACTTCGAAGGGAAATACATAGTGAAACATTCCATATGCCTGCGTATTAAGAATTCTGATGAATTATGTAATTCGCATGATTCGTAAGAGAAACAAAGCAGTTATGGGTTAGAAAGCATACAAGAAAACCGTCATACCAGCCAACATCTTGAGAGAACTGAAGGTAGTAGTAATGATAAGAGAAATAAATTACAAAACAGAGATGGAAACAGTTATCTAAATATATAAATTTGTCCGCTTTTGCATTTTTATGTTAGAAAACAAGTATACTCTATGCGTTTTCTAGTGTGTAAGTGTGATCGATCTTTGTAACTGAACAATTATAAGTATGCTAGTCTCAGTTAAACAATAGTCCTCATTCCTTTCAACTCTTTGCGGAGCCCCGAGTAGCTCCGGTTAGTTCCGAGTAGATCCGGATAAGTCAACCTTGTTTATTTTTAGAAACCTGTTGGCTACACTAACTTATCACTCAACTTCTGCACCCGCTTCTAGCACCTCAAAATGTTTAGAGTTTTTAAGATAGGTTAGCTGCCCACTGTGATTTGAAAAATGACATTGGCTCCGTAGAATTAGTGTAGGTCACTTAAGAATAGTTAAGTTACGAATTAGTTAGGATAACTAAAAAATTGAAAGGGGACTGTTGTGACGCCATGAAGCTACCCATACCTGGGGAGGAATCGTCGTCTTCAGCGACTTGGTGTTCGAACGGTGTCCTTCGAGAAGAATGAGTTAGATTCCTCCAACGGGAAGAATGCCCTGATTCTGACTTATCTAGTTTAATCAAATGGAACAATTTTCCTTGGAATTTCGTCAAACGTCCAGATTCCCTCATTTATGTTTATGAGAGCGGTAGAATTCTCTAGACTATACTAGCCGTAAGTTGTTACGATGGGATGGGATGCTTCACACGAAGGGCAAAGGTAAAAATGACGCTGTATGACGCTTGACCTTTGCGTGCCTGACTCCAATTTATACCCTTGCTTAGTCTTCCACGCGCGCAATTTTCGTTCTGTTTTTTTCGGCACGAAATACGAAACGCTAATGCATTTTGGTGGTCGATTAGTGGTGGCGCAAATCGGGAAAATTACGAGAAACTCGTTCGATTGCGGGCAATTAAAATTAACTCCACCAACGCACACGCAGCACCCACGCTGGGCGGACTGATTTTATTATTTCATGGAGCTGGTTTAGTGCATTTTGGATTTTTCGGAATATTGCTAACCGATCAGCTCCGAATCTAAGGCGCATAATTAAGATTGCAGTACGAATGATCTGAGAAATGCAAGTCCGGAAGTAATTTCCTACAGCATTGCAATATGTGGCGAATACATCTACATAATACAATTCCATGGTCGGTCTTAATATTTCCAACATACGGAAATTGCCTACTCACATTGTGTTACACATGTTTGAAGGGCTTATCCTTCAAAGGCGTAATCAACTTTTTGGTGGCAAAATCAAGTCAAGGTTGGTTGGTTGGGCGAAATCGAAACATTATGCACGTGCAGCCTTGCGTTAATGCCGAAAATACCTACAAGGATAAATAAAAAAAGGCACGGGAATTGCAGTTAGTGCATTTCATGTAAGGATTACGATTATGTTGAATGAAGTACTTATCAACCGATCTGTTTGCATGCATTTTAAGTAACTTTCAATATGATCGCAAAATTCAGATTCCTTTTTGGGATGCACAAAACCCGGAAAACTGTATCATCACGTTTCATAGCTCCATAACTAAGGAGATAACACTACATTTCACAACTTCCACCCAATTTTCCATTTCAAATCCCGAAGACAAAGTTATGCACCCAATACCAAATTTATCCTAGTGCCAAACATGTAGACCGTGTAAAAAAGGAATATAAAACTTAGGTCGTAAAGCAGTTTTATGGAGTCGACCAAATTGCGTTCCAATTTTCACCACAACTTCCAATACCAAATAAGTCAAGTGTTGCCAACGACCAAGCTAAACCAATAATAACAAGAGTATGCGCTGTGTATGCCAAATGTCCACCGTTAATTGAGAAATTAATGCAGAAAATGCACGTTGAACAGCTAGAATCCACAAACTTTCTCGGAAATTCCACATGAATAAACACACGTTAGCGCAATAAAACTTCAAACGGAAACGCCAATTGCATCATCGCGCTTGCGCGGTGAACGCTGTCGTGAATGAAAATATTTCCCGAAATATTTCAGAGAATGCGCACGTATTTAGCACCGATCGGAGAGATATGATTGCATCTGGCCATTTAACGTAGATTTATTTATACTTTCATTGCCAGGCAACTACCTAGCAATATGAGTGCATCCAGCGAGCTAAATGAAAATCGTAAATTTCCTTTGTCCACTTAACAGCTCGTATTTTTGTCCAAGTTAATTTCCAAACACCTCATTCTGCAAAAGTACTTTGAGTAATAAATCCAAACGAAGCAGTATTGTTACACAATCCTTTTGATGACCACCCATTAATATTTCAGACCAACAATAATCCTAATCCTTAGATTCAGTACAATTTGAAGTAAATATTGTTCAAATACGAAATAAATGAAGAGGAAAACTTCACACAAACAGGTTACTATTTCGCAAATAATGTGCCCTGAAACATATAAAATATAAGCAAGCCTGTTAATTAGAAGGGAAAAAGAGATTGTTCAAGAAGCGTCGGAAGTTGTGACTTTTTATTACGTAAACTCTTAGGAAATGGAGAAAAGCACCGGTATTACACTCAATCACGCAAGTGTTGGTAGACCAATGAAATTGAAATGGAAATTCGGAAATGCAAACCCAAGGTGCTCAAAGCACTCACAATCAGACGTACTTCAAAGGTCATGTTTGAGAATAAGCACCATTAAACTAACAGAAATTTGTGGCAACTAACGCAATGAGGGTTCGAAATTTGGTTTTATTCTGACTTGGGTATCAACCTTGTGAAAATACAGATCGACCCAATGGAAGAGTTGCAATGCAAAGAAAAACCTAGCAAAAAATACTCAAAGACAAAGTATCCGGATGCTTCAAAATCAATTAATTCTTAAATTCTATTTTCACGGCTCGGTCGCCTATTATAATCACCAAATTTATGTAAAGACAAACAAGCGCTTAAACAATTCCCTATAGTTACTACATAACTGTTTAATGAGCACAGTAATGAGCCAAGGAGAGCAAATGTATAACTGTATATTTGTAAGTAATGATCGTTTTCTCTCAGAAAACGGCGCAAAATAAGCTTATCACCTACGATAAAAAAGTTTATTATTATTTCATATTATACTATTATCAATACAAAACTTCAAACTTGAAATTATTCCCACTGACTTGCTTTGGAGTGAAGTTAGCACCCCGAGCACAGCATCCCGAACTTCATATATTGGGAATTTACAAAAATTGCGATAAGTCTGTTATCCGAAATGATGAACCATTCATACCCGCATTCCAAGGCCACTTTAATTAGGAAATACTTCCAAAAATTTAAAAGTAATTCCAAAAACAATTTATAACGGATCAACATATATTTTGCGGAAATTAATTATGATAAAAATTAACCTGCATTTTTTTTTGTTTTAGGGCCCTTTATGAGTAGCAACCGGGCATAAGACACCACCCCCCCTTGTTACATCGGCCGTATGACGACTGCGCTGGCGATCGGGATAAACCGGGTCGTTAATCCGATGAACCAGGTGGGCGATCTATTGTGTAAGTGGAGAGAACCCTGCACCGAGTAGACCTCCGAGCTCCTGTTAAAATCCATTCGTTCTGTGACTATTTATTAGATAATTATATAATGAAAAATGCGCCTTTTCCGCCTGATACATGGGCGTCCCACACCATGACGTC
>JAODFX010049095.1:0-10178 GCA_027580035.1 Dorylogaster longipes | reverse complement strand
CATAACCACTCACAATCAGTTCAATTTCATTACATATAAATTGGTTTAATTTTAATATTACCAATTGTTTTACTTCCGGCGCCACCAGCGCAAACTGGGCGAACTACACTACAAACTTTTACAACTGGGAGTGTTGGCAACACTGCGAGTTGTCAAAATGTGGTCTCTTCGGGTCGGTTGCGTTCGCACTGGCCGTACGTGTTTATGCTCACGTAAAAGAATTCAGCTTTTCTTCAGACCATCCGCTGTTGAAAAGTAACACAAAATGGTTCAGAAGAAGGTAAGAATATTTTATCAATGCTCGGCAGATGTATTTTATTGAACGCAGGTAGTTTTTAATAGGAAATTGAAGATAGGTAAATCTCTAACCTTCGATACATAAAACGGGAGTACATGTTAGGAAATAAACAGGTTTAATTAATAATTGCGAAATTCTTGACTAGTAAAATGATGTTTGGTATTTGCTACTCTTATTGTTACATGCAGATTGTTCACCGATGACTGATGCATAGCAAACTACTTGACTTGAACGTTGGGAATTCTTGAGCAATTTAATTATCTGTGTAAATTTCAGCCAAAGAAGAAGGTTGGAAAGAAGGTAGCAGCTGCACCCTTGGCTGTAAAGAAAGTCGAACACAAAAAGGAAGTAAATCCACTCTTTGAGAAAAGGCCACGAAACTTTGGCATTGGTAAGTTATACAAATTACTAGAGCAGTTACTATTCTCTAAATGATGTTATTGGATATGGGCCTGAACATACGATGTTGCCACTAAAACGAGCTTTTTAATACTGATATTTTTATTGAACAATTCTTGGTGGAAGACTTGAGATTTTAGAAAAGTAATTTCTTTTCTCTTCTTATTTATTCAGGCCAAGACATTCAACCTGCGCGTGACTTGTCTCGCTTCGTACGATGGCCGAAATATATTCGCATCCAACGGCAGAAGGCTGTCCTGCAGAAACGCTTGAAAGTCCCACCGCCAATCAACCAATTTACACAGACTTTGGATAGGCAAACAGGTTAGAAAACAAAAGAGCACTACAATGATATATTCATATTTCTCATGATGACTAGTATTTGCTACCTGAAAGGCATTGATGAAAACTCTACTACCACATTCATAACTACTCTGATGCATTTGGATGCATTTTCCGAATGATGCAGAGTTGTGTTGATAATATAATGAAAAGTATCAATTACAGCATCGCAATTGTTCAAATTGCTCCAAAAGTACAGACCTGAGACACCCATGCAGAAGAAGAAGCGTCTACAGGCCAAAGCTGAGGCAAAGGTGGCCAAGAAGGAAGAAGCACCCAGTAGGCTGCCAAACATGATCCGTGCTGGTACAAACACTGTCACCAAGCTGATAGAGCAGAAGAAAGCCCAACTGGTTGTCATTGCACATGATGTTGATCCCATTGAGGTAAGGAAGTGTTGATAATAAATAACAAGATATTACTACAATTTCAGTGATGAGCTGTTTAATGATTGCTTGAATTTCTTCAACTGAAACCTTGCGGTGTGGATTAACTTTTATCTGACAAATAGTTGTGTTCTGTTAAGTATATCGTTGACAAGATCAGCATATCCTATTACAGCTTTCTTTCTATTCCAGCTTGTTCTCTTCCTTCCATCGCTCTGCAGAAAGATGGGTGTCCCATACTGTATTGTAAAGGGCAAAGCGCGTCTCGGTCTTCTCGTCAGACGTAAGACCTGCACAACTGTTGCCCTTACGCAGGTAAATCAAATTTGCTCCAAGAAAATGCAACAATGCTTTCTAACGGTATGGTTACTTTTTGCAGGTAGATTCTGGTGATCGAGCAAACTTCAATAAGCTGATTGAAGTGGTCAAGACCAACTTCAATGATCGCGGGGATGAACTACGGCGCCATTGGGGCGGTGGAATCCTTGGATCGAAATCTGCTGCTCGTGTCGCCAAGCTCGAAAGGGCGAAAGCCAAGGAAATG
The DNA here is from genome assembly GCA_027580035.1 of Dorylogaster longipes. Classification (NCBI taxonomy): domain Eukaryota; kingdom Metazoa; phylum Arthropoda; class Insecta; order Coleoptera; family Staphylinidae; genus Dorylogaster; species Dorylogaster longipes. Next base: position 8,209 of record JAODFX010049095.1, on the reverse strand, counting down.
GCGCAGAAACAAGGATAACATGCTTATCTTCCTGCTCGATTTAAATATTAAAAGAAAAACAATACGAAATCATGTTTTTTTTTTGCCTACCATTGCCCAGCTATGAAATTTTCAGAGAATTTTATTCATATTAGTCTTGCTGCAATATGTTGTTGGATTTAGTAAGGGTTGCATAGTTTTTCTCAATCAAATTGTAACCCTAACCTTCAAATTGCTTGCTCAGTTTGTATTTTATCAAAATGGCGATTCCGTTGTTTCCTAAATTAATGCCGAAACTAATCGATTCGGAGTGGCTGAACGTTGATCAGCCATGCGACGACGTGAGTGAAGTTTCTCAACTTGAGCAAGAGCATCAAGCATGGGTAAAGTTATAAAACAACAGCTTCGTTAAAAGCTTCATTTGCACATGCACTTGAAACATTTGCAGTTACTCTCAATTCAACAGAGAAACATGGATTTACTGCCGATTGGAAAAACGCAGGGAGAGGTATAATTTAATGAACTAAACTGAATACTTCATATGAAGTAGCTTACTTTTGTTTCATTCTTGATTCTTGGTGTGTAGAATCTCGACGAGGAGGAGGAGGAAGATGATGAGGATGATAATGATGATGATGATGAGTCTGAAACACATGATGAAGAAGATGAAGATGAAATTGAAGTGGATGTTACTGAAAGAAATTCACCTGTGGATGTGAACATTCGCATTGGTCAAGGACCTGTTGTACAGTAAATTTATACATTGTGTCGAATGCTATTCTGTATATTTGGGATTTCTCATGGATTATATATAACAATAAATATAAAAGCAACCATTTGTAAATTACATAGGCATGGGCACAGTTAATCCAAAACTTTGTTAATAGTAGTCAGGTTTCAAAAATTTTATGCAAGTTAACCATCAACAGTTACATTATTGAATAAAGATACTATGATAGATACTAAGATAGTATCTTTGGCATAAAAGTTATTAAGGTAAAAAGTTCTCTTAGGCAGTTCAAGATGTCACTGTTCGAAAGAAAAATATATTTCTGTTCTGCATTTTCCATGTAATCCATATAATCAACGTACTTATAAGGAATACAAATTTAACTGAATCCGAACTACTTTTATCCACTTTCATAAAGCAAGTCTACCCATCTTGTAGTCCATCTAGAAGATGAACAACAACAATTGAGACAAGCTGCTTTCGATCGTGCGTTTGTGACCGAAATCGTGATCACATCAAAAGTTTGACCAATGAGGTTTACGAATTGCAATGATCACTCGTTGGTCACAAAATAGTCACGCGATGTCGCTGCATGTCTGTCAACGTGAGCAAATGCACGTTTGTCATCCATCCTGCGCATCCTGCATTCTTCGAACGCTGGTATGTCGTGGACAATGAGGGCGACTCCGCCGTCAGCGCTGAAGAAGACCTGCTGCGTGCAATCGGCGATCACATCGAGCGAAGAAACAACGCGGTGGTGGTGGTGGTGGTGATGCGCGTCATCCGCGTGTGCTCGAGCTCGCCACGGTTGTGATCGCGCAGTGAAAGTGCGCGTGGCTTCGCGAAGGAGCCGTCGGCGTCGACGACACCTGGTGGAACCGATGCGGACGTTCAGTTCGTAGGCGATTTCCGCCGATCGCGCATTCGCCACGCAAGCACTCGCCGTGCCTTCGGAGAGTGTGCCCACATTTCGACCCGCTACCGAAGCGAACGAGGAGCGAGAGGTTAGTTTATGTAATAAGTCACAGTGCTGATTGGGTCGATGATTGCGCACGTATCACACCGTTTTTCACGTGTGTGTCTCTTCTCTTGCAACCGTTTCTCTTCGCATATGGAACGAGATTCTTTCGACTCCTGTCTTGCACTCGTTTTGTTTAGATTACATTTTGTTTTTTCATCACCAATTCGCAGAATAATAAGAATGCGAAGGAGATTGTTCGATCACGCCTTGATTGAAGTCGGAGTTTATTGGAATACTAGGTCAGAACTTTATTAAATTCCTATTGGATTCCGTACTCAATTCTAATAACGTAGCGACTATAATAATTGTCGAAAGGGGGTTTTTCACATGAATCATTGCAAGAATGATTAGTTCCAAGTACTTAAGAAAGCAATATGTTTACATTATGACGATTACTTAATGAGTTGTTGATGTAATCATCAAACACCAAATTTCATGAATGTCATCACGAATGCTCTTATTGTCGGTTGAGAGGGAGTAATAGTTGTAAATCACGTTGAACACTCACATAATAAGCCTTGAAAAAGTGTAACTCTAAACTCGTACTTTGTAGATTACGAATAGTTTTGTTATATGATCGAATGAGCGACATATTTCAATTAATTTCAATGCAAACTTCTAAACACTTTCGATATTATTGATCAGTGATCACAATCACGATCAGCTAGTTTCAATCATTTTTGATCTGCATACTGTTCGCACAAATATACTCCCAACTCTATTGTTTGACGAGTATGTTAACTATAACGCAATATTCGGCAATAAAGATAAAGATTGATTACGCATGAAACCTGTCAAGTGCACTACGCCTGATCACAATCGTAAACCACCGAAACACTCTCTTTATATCACATTTAAATATAAATCGTAAACGGGGCCCACAGCAACTGCACGCATCGGCGAATTTCGAATCGTGCGCGACGAGAGTGCACTATCGACACGTTGCGATACGACGCCACTTCGAGCAATAATTTAATTCAATCATTTAAATCATCCTTTGCGCAATTGTTTTATCAATTACACGTACGATGAAGAGTCTCGTCGACGTACGTCACACGTCGCACTCGCTCCCACTTGCGCGCTTGCATTTGTTTTATGTTGCTTGCTTGACGACGATTGGCTGGTTGGCTAGCTGTGTTGCGATCGGTGCACTCGCACTCACTGGCCGGCACGCAGCGCTCATGCGCACGGTATACGCGGCTGGAGCAGACACTGTGCGTGCCGTGCGCAGCGTTTGTGGCGTGCCGTGCGCAAAACACTCACGATCGCACTCGCGCACGTTCGTCGCATTCCCGAACGCCATGCGTGCGACGGCGATAGCGAGAGGAATGCTCCTCGCTTCAATGGACGCTTGTTTTGCTTGTGCATTTGTTTCTTGGAGCATTCCATAAGCATCGTTACACTCTTACTCACTGCATACTGCATACGAAAGAAAACAATTGACGGCTGTGTTTCTTCCCCGGACTTCCGTTTGAATTGTAATGGATGTTTGTAGCGTGTGCGGAAGGTAAGAAACTTTCTTTTCACGCTTTTGTTTTCTTTGAAACGATTTGTACATTTGAAGTCGGCAGTGTTTTTATCCACCGTTGTCAATTTTGAAGTTGCCTGCATCTCAGGCGGAGAGAATCGCAGTAGGCGAGCAGTAGCAATGCGAATGCATGCGCCGTTTGTGCTCGTCGCTCGTTCGAAAATTCCCAGTGACTATTAACAACAACAACAACAACAACAATAATAATAATAATAACGGAAGCGATGAAATTGCTTCGTCTCGTCTTGAAGAACAACGAAGACTTTTTGCTCAAATCAATCCACAAGTTTATTTACAGGGTGAGAGTGTAAATGCGTATTTTATGTAGTTTTTTTTTGTGTGCGTTGAAAATCATTACTTGGCATATTTCCTTGAATAGTTTGCTAATTATGGTATCAAAAAGTGAATAATGCACCCAAGTGAGTCGTTATTCATCAAGATGGCGGCCGTGTAGTTGATTTGGTTTTGTTTAACAATGAGCATAGTTTTACCTACAACGTCAGCCGCAAACACAACCGAACGTTAATTTGATGAGTAACAACAACCACATTCACATCCGCATTTAGGTACACGCTTATCTGTTCGTATTTGACGTGAAGAGTGAATGCCTTTTGGACGCCATTAAACTGATAACGAATTATAGACACATTGAACAACAATGTAGATAAGTCTACGAAAAGTGCAAAATGGTAACAATTTTACCTTGACTTGTAATTCATTAACGTCATAGACGCTGTTAAAACTTTAAAACACACCTGCATAAACTTGTTTGTGTCTACGATGCCAATTGTAATTGTGTACAGAGCTGGATTTATTCTTTAATAATTTTTATATCACATTCTATATTTTTATATACAAGTAGAGTGAAAATGTTTTACCGAATAGGCAATCAATATAAATAAACTTCAATTTGAAAAACAACTATTCACAGCTAATCCAAAAGTTAACTTTGTTAAGAGTTAAAAAGTTAAATTCTTGAAAATTTAACGCCATTTAACCGTTAACATTTACGTTAACAGATTTGAATCTTTCGTTTACAAGTTTGCCGTGACTAGAATACAACGGACTAAAGTGAACGGAAGTTAACTTAAAAGTGAATCCGTTAACTTTGTTAATTAACGATTAACGAGTTAAGTGTTAAGTTAAGTTAAGTTAAGATAACGATTTGTGTTTCAAGTGAATTGAGAGAAAGAGAATGAAATAAATAATGTGGCATATCTTATCATGATTGCCATTCGAGCAGCAAGTAGGCAACCGATTTGATTACTCCACATTTCGATGCCTTTCATTTGTCATTTGGCCGTTTGTTTGGCATTCTTGCGCTTTCGATAAGTCTGCGGTTTCGCCGCCGACGACGACGAGCAGTATGCAAATGCAAATGTGCGAGTGAGTGCGATAAGACACGTTGCGGTGATTTACTTCGGCCGTGTGCTAACGACTCGAAAACGCGAATAATTCGCCCGGCTAACGAAATAATAGATAAAATGTCTTTGCATGCACACCCGTCGATGAATGTTGTTATTAGAACTCGATGTTTAGTTCGTTCGAGTGCGATGGAAGCCTAATCAAACCGCACAACCGCAAACGGCCCCCTCCCTCTCCCCCTCTCCCTCTCCCCCGTCTGGCCAGCTGAGTAAGACACAACGTCGATGCGCATGCGTGCGTTACTCAGTGCGATCGCATTTGCCCTACTGATCGTGCGCACACGTCGCGTCCACCTCGCGCACATTGACTCGAAACGTTTCCTCATCTCTGCTTGTCTCTGCTCCCAGATGGAGGAGCACGCACACCATCACCACAGCGACATGGACCACTCCGCGCATACGATGGGCGAGACCGGTGGTGAACACGCCGGACACGCTGGCCACGATGTCGCCGATCACAGCATGCACGGCATGATGATGTGGGTGAGTAGTGCTTGCTGCTTGTCTCTGCTCCTCTTCTGCGAAGCTCTCCATAATTGACAGCTCCTCTTCTCTGCTAGTTCCACTTTGGCACGAATGAGGTGGTCCTCTTCGAAGGCTGGAAACTCAGCACAGTTGGTGGACTGATTGGCTCGATGATTGGCATCTTCTTCATGGCATCTCTCTGCGAAGGACTCAAGTATTACAGGCAAGTGTTTGGCCTTCTCTCGCTGCATTCACGTGCGGTGCTTTCAATGGGCCTTCTTCTCGTAGGGAATTCCTCTTTTGGAAAACATACAACTCTCTGCAGTATCGGTCCGTTACGCTGCCTGCGGACAAACGCGTCGCGGACGACAATCAAATTGTGCAGTAAGTATACGCGATGCGCATCGATACATCTTCAATTCATGCGTCACTCTTGCCAATTCGACTGCGATGCCGTTGACTAATCGATTGTATATTGCATTTTTCCATTCGTTGCTCACCATTGCCGCACACAGTATGGTCGGCGAAGTTATACACAAACAGCCGTAAGTTGATGGCATGTGTTTGGTTTCCACCAGCGCTCGTTTGTTTGTTTGTTAGAATTGGTGTATGGTGGGTTGCGGTGCACACGCCGAATTCCATTTTGTTCTTCATTTAACCGACTTTCTAGTAGAATGCATTAGACTAGACTAGATATCACTAACTGCGCTTTCTTTCCTGCTTTGTGCACGTCTATCATTGACCGAATCGCTTTTTTTTTGCAGGCCGACGATGTGGAGCATGATGCATCTCTTTCAAACCTTCCTGCACATGATCCAGATGGTCGTCTCCTACTTTCTGATGCTCATCTTCATGACGTACAACGTGTGGCTGTGCATAGCCGTAATACTCGGCGCCGCCGTTGGCTACTTCCTCTTCGGCTGGAAGAAGTCGGTCATCGTCGACGTCACCGAACATTGCCATTAGCAGCCACCGACAGCAGCAACACCCTTAGCGACAACAACATATTTGCATATACATTTAAATCCATTTCAACCGCTGAATATGTATCGAAAAACACTACGGAAAGAAACGACGTTGATTGAAAGAAAGTTACCACTTACAGTTGCGTTGTTTCGTTGAGCTTCGGAAGCTTTTACTTGATTGATAAAGTAAGATAGGTTATGATTGAGTATTCTCGTACTAATTCGTAGATTTTCTACAGACTATTTTTAATCGATTCGATACTTTGCAACAGATATGAAATCATTTCGCCTTGTGATTATTGTTGGTGCGTAAATAATTACCAAATGAAGAAGTGACTGTAAATTGTGCTGGACATGATATTTGTATCTAATGTTACGTTGGGCATGCTATAGTTTCTTATAGGAAAATGAATAAAAGAAATTATTTTGCATATAGACAACACATTGCACATTGAAGAAAATGTTACACTTAATGGGATTTGCAAACGTGCTGATAACGATTGAGTTTAGTGATTGATAAGCAGTCGAAAGGTATCTATATAAAGCGGATGAAATGTAATAGATTTTAGTCTGAACTAACGCCTTGCCATGAGAATGAATTTCACACAAGCACTAAGTATGCTCGTAAATGCTAGCGGTCGGAGTCTTATTCTTTGTGGTGATGGTCATCATGAAGGACATGAGTGTGACCATGAACAAGAGCATGAACATGGCGCTCATGACATGAATATGGATATGGATATGAAAATGTGGGTAAGTTTATCAGTTACAGTCATGAGATCGTCAATTAATATGCAAGTGATTGCTAGTTTCATTTCGGTCATTCGGAGACGGTCCTCTTCGAACAATGGCGATTCGATTCGGATGGAGAGCTGATCGCATCCGTCGTGGGCATTTTCTTTCTGGCTCTGTTCTACGAGGTGTTCAAAGTTTGCCGGTATGCTGGTCTAACCAAAAAGCAGCTCTATGTTATGCGCACTCGTTTTTAGGGAGCTGTTTAATCGAATGATGCAAAAGCATAACCTCAAGTAAGTAATTCGCATGAAGCATGAAGCATGCACACTGTTTCCAATACAAGATGTATCTCTTAAAGACAAACTATGTTTAACCCACCGCATATGGTCGAAACGTTGATGCATGCCGTGCAATTCATCCTCTCGTACTTCCTAATGTTCATCTTTATGACGTTCAACGTGTGGCTTTGTCTTGCCGTCGTTTTCGGCAGCGGCGTTGGATATTTTCTCTTCGGGTGGAGGAAAACTTCCATCGGCGATCCTAACGAACACTGCCATTGAGCGAAGAGCAAAGATTCTTCATATTGGGTAATTAATTCCCTAATTCCTTCACAACACCCTCCAAAAGTTCAAAACTAACAGCTAGCAGCTAAATCTAACCATTTTCTCATTCGTAATAAATTAATTTCTTTAAAAAATCATGTGAATAACTTGGTGAAACATAGTTTTGTGTAGAGTTGGTTGCCTATAAGTCGATAAAAACTAATAAATATAATAGGTTTAAAGAAATTGGTAATTCAATATAAACTTAAAGAATGGAATGCTATGAAATAGAAATCTAAGCTGTTTGCAAACATAAACGAATACAGGAAATGTGCTGTATTTTTCAATAACCAATCAAATGTTGTGATACCGTTATACGAGATGAATACCATTGATAAACTTGAAATAATCTTTATTCATAGAAGAACAAATACAAAAAATTAACACTTTAAGTTCCAAAATGACACTCCCGTAGTGCATTTCGCACACTCCATCTCCATCCACTCGGCGATTATAATTACATTTTCATTGAGTTTAGTGCAGCTAGAGTACATTAACCATACTTTGCATAATGCGTAACCGAATTGAAAGAAGAAAACGAAACCGAACATGAAGTAAACACTGCGAGACAAGCCAAACAAAACCTAAACGTTTGTTTCTCGCCATTTTGTCGCGCCTGACGCGCCATTCCATTCCATGCAGTTTTGTATAATAATAACTAATCGTTAGCATAGTGCCTAATACGAAAACGAAAGAGTAATTGTCGGGCTTACGGCCATAGTAATCGTAGTAGTAGTAGTAGTAATAGTAGGTTGTAAGG